>NDXB01001057.1:148001-187293 GCA_002631895.1 Agapornis roseicollis
AAAAAAAAAAAAAAAGCAAAAGAAAAAACCCACACATTTGTCAAAGCTGGAATGTTTCATGGAGCTCCATCGTTCGGGCAGGCTTTTGCCAAAAGCCGGGCAGAGTTTTGGTGGCAGCCTGCCCGATTTCCTAACCCTTTGCCTAGCAGACAGCCTCCAAACCAAGGTTCCCAGGACTCCTCCGTGCTGCCAGGGCTCACAGCTCCCTGGCCCCGTGTTTGGTGGGAGCAGCAGAGCTGCCTTCCCCTGCTCTGGTGGGAGGACACCGGCTCCAGGCACCGCTTTGCACGGGACCCCACGCCGGTGGGCAGGAATCCCACGCCTCACCCCACATCTCTTGTCTCTTTCCTGACATCTCTTGTCTGCTGGAAGCAGCCCCAGCAGCCCTCCGGAGCCGGGGCAGCGCAGGCAGTGTCAACTGACAGCTCTGCTTTGTTTCAGGGGGAAAAAAGAGAAACGCAATCCCTTCTCATCTTCTCTGGTGGCCTCGCTTACATCCCAGTGCCTCAGTTTGCCAGGTTCTGGGATCGTGAAGCCCTGGAAAAGATCCTGGCACTCAGAGGACGGAGGTAAAAGTTAAAATAATCAGAACAACTGGAGCCCAGATGCCTCTACCACCTCCTGCACCAGCACTGTCCTTCCTCCACCGCTTTGCAATGCTATCACATGCACGTCCTCTCCTCCCAGGACCCCTCTCTATGCTCTCCCTGTCCTTTCTCCTTCTCTCTGAGGCCCAGGTATGCTGCAGTCACCCCTTCTCCAGCCAGGCTTCCCTCCTCCGCTTACCTGCCTGCTCTGATCTGTGCAAGGTGGTTGTCCCTGATTCCTTCTTTGTGTCCCTGAGCTTGTTTCATCTGAGGGCACAAACCATAGTCAGGCTCAGCAGAGCCTGGGAGCCAGGACCACTCACTGGGAGACTGGAAAATGCAGGAGTATGAATCATGCAGAAGAGGAAAAAGCATTTAGGTTCTCCAGGACACTGGCCAGGAAGCAGAGCCCTGACCCCAGCCATCCTGTCCCATCAAGAAGCTGGCCATGGAGGACTGTATTGGCTTGGAATGGCGGCTGTCCCCAGAGCATCACTCTCAGCTCAGCAGAATTCTCTGCACCAAGCAGAGAGAGAATTATCCCCTGTTTGTTTGCCCTGATTTGTTTTGAACAAAACTGTGCTGCTGGCTGTTTATCACTTCGTTTCCCTCCAGAAGATGAGGCAAGCGAAGGAGATCAGCCAGAATAAAACACGACCTTTATGGGCTGTGCTGTGGGCTTGGACTTTCCACCTACCGCCTCTGTGTACCAATGGGGCCTGAGATGAGCAGATGCCAGGTGCCATGTTTGGTGCTGGCAGAGGAGCAGCATATGTAGCTCTGAGCTCAGGCCCACGGGATACTCCCCAGCATGTGCTCATGACACCCACCCAGAGAGTTTTTGTGCCACAGCTCAAGTCACTTCCTCACACCCAGCAAATTCCTCCTCCTGGTCCCCGTCTCCCCCCTGGTGAAGCTCAGCAGAGGAGGGCTGAGTGCCTGTGGGAGAACACTGCACACAAAACACCATTTCTGGGTCACTGTAAAGACCCAAGTGTGCAGGAACTGCCCCCATGGTCTTGTTCAGTTCCCAAACAGGGTGATGTGTGCAGCATCCCTTATGAGATATGGTCCTGGTCCTGAGAAGGGTTGGGTTGTATCTTGGCTTGTGTGGTGTTCAGATAGGAACCAAACATTCATTGCATTTACCACAGGCTCTGGCTATGAAAAGCCCTTCTCTGACCCATCTGGGGACAAAATCCAAAGCCTTTTCCCCCAGTAGACACATCCTGAGATTTGAAGGCATTTACTGGGTAGCAGTGGGCATCAGCAACATGGTGATGGACTGAGGACGGGTGTCCTGGTGGGGGTGTCTCTAAGGAGAGATGGGAGGAGATCCCTCTGGGCTGCCACCCTTCACTCCTCCCCTGAAGACCAGCCTGGAGAAAGGTCCCTGACTGCCTAAGCCAAACACTGTGTGTGGACACAGTCTGCTGAGCTCCAGAGTCTGCTTTGACACCGCCAGCCCTTCTAAGCCTCAGCCCCCGTCTGACAGTGATCTGCCCAGTGTCCTACTGCTTTCTGAGGGACTAAAGAGCACTGAGCCCCAGTGAATGGGGACAGCGAAGGTGACAGTTTTGAGCTTCCATGAGAACAAAGCATCTGTCAAGATATATCCTATCTCCAGCCTTAGTGTTTGGGTGAAGGTCCTGAGCTTCAAAATCCCTCACCTGAAGCACCAACAAAGGTGTTCTCCATCTCCACCAGACCCTCAGGCATGGCAAGGTCAAGTGATTTTTGGTCAGAGCCAATGCATCGCCCTTCCAGACACAGAAGAGCCTTTGGGCATGCATGGGGAAGCAGGAGAGCAAGCAGACTTGTCTTGGCAACTCTGGGAAGGCAACCAGCTTCCAGAAGGCATTTAGGGGCACCCTGGGAGGGCAGCGGGGATAAGACTGCCCCACGCTGTCTTCCTCCTCCCTTTGCTGGGTCCCTGACAGGTAGCGAATAACCCAAGCAGGTTTGTTCTCAGTGACATTTGGAGGATGCCTCCCAGAGATGAGTCAGGCTCTGCCTGCTGCGGGAAAACAGTGATGCAGTCTTGTGGGACAGCTTTAGCAGCTGTGGAGGAGGCACACTCACCTGAGCCAGCCTCTCTAGTGTGGTCCTTGGGAACCGTGTACCAGATTGAGTCCTGCAAGGGCATCCCAAACACCCTTCCCTTTGTTCCACAGTCATGAAGGTGCTTAGAAACTCCTGCTGCAGCCAGAACTGAGGTGTTCTTTCAGAGAGGTGGCCACCCAGAGTTCTCTCATGTGCTTCTGCCTGCAGTATTCCCACCCCATCCTTGCCCTGTTGCTAAGGTGCTTAGCCTAGCAATGACTGCTGCTGACATGAGACCTTAGACACTGCCTATCACATTTCCATCGAGCAGCAAAGAGCAATGAAAACAGAGATCCAGAGAGGAGGAGAGGAGCCGAACCTGCTAATTACAGTGGCAGAGCAACATTCAGCACCTGCTGCTGGCAGTAGGGTACTCCTGCCAGGGGCTGGATGGCAAAACAGGTTTGGTTGGTGGTGAGAAACAGGATTTATCAGGGTCAGCAGTGGTGGGGGAAAGGTTGGTCTTACAACAAGGAAATAAGACGAACTGGTGCGGTTAGAAGCTGGGCGAGTGCATCAGCGATGCTCCCACTGCAGACAGCCTGGGTCTGCGGAGGGGACAGTGGTCTGCATCACCACCCTTCCATCCCTCTGCGCTCAGCTCTGTGCAAATCACTGTTCTCCTCCTCCTGCCGCTCTGCCAGGGTGATTTGTGTCAGCAGGGGCTCTGGCCAAGGTGATTGCAGCAGCCTATTTTTGGGAATGCCCTTGAGAATTGCAAGCCAGGAAGGTGGAGCCCAACTGTTCCCGTGTCCGTGCCCTGGAGAAGCACTAACCCTGCATCCGAGCTGGCTGCAGCCCAAGGCCTTGCTAATTGCATTGGGAGCCTTCAATAACCCGGTACCCGGGTGCTGGGTGTACAGAGGAGCTCAGCTGGGGCCACATCAGGCTGCATTAGATGGGAATGTCTCCGTTCAGGTGCTGGGATGTTGGCTCTGAAGGTGCTCCCTAACTCAGCTTGGTTGCTGGATGCCCATGGAGTCGCTGGGGTATTTATTTGGCTCTGAGAGTCATCAAGGGGCTTGTTAATGCTCACTCCATTTTAGGTACAGATGGATTTAAGGGACAGGTCTGCACCCAAATGCATGTGCATGCTGTATTGACCATGGAGCTTTATTTAGGCTCATCTTAAAACTCCAGGTAATATCCCACTGAGGTGTTGCTCGTCCCTAATGCTGCCCCACTTCACCTGAGCACAAACAGGGATCCATCTGAGCAGCTTGTTCCTGGCTTCACTTGACCTGCAACATCACAAAATGAAGGCAGAGACCTGGGTAAAAGCAAGCTGAACACCCTGCAGCTTTGCCTCCCAGACCTGCCCATGCAGGATGGGTGTCACCTGTGGGACCCAGGGTGATGGTGACACATGGGATCCTGCTGTTTCCAATGTCACGTAACAGCTCAGGGTGTGAACTTTGCCTTGCATGAGAATGTGTGGACTGCCAGCCAAAAGGTCGATCCTGCCTAGGTCCTGTCACCAGCAGCAGCTGATGCCTAGGGAAGGATGTAAGAAGAATCAACTAGGTTGGAAAAGACCTTTAAGATCACTGAGCCCAACCATTTCCTGACTCTCAAGCCCACCATTAAGCCATGCCACTAAGGGCAAACTGATTTCCCTTTATGACTGCCCCTCATGATCTCCAATCACAGATACCCCTCATCTGCCCCCTCATAGTGCCCCACACTGTACAGCTGCTGCCTCTACCCCTCATGGCCACCCCTTACCTCCCCTCAAGATCTTCCCTTATGACCATCCCTTGCAGCCCATGGCCACCCCTGCTGTCCCTTCACAATCTCCTCTCACCTCTCATGGCCACCCCTCATCTCCCCTCACTCTGGTGATGCCAAGAATGGCACATGCACCACTTCCCCCATCGCTTGCCCAGGCCCGGGCTGGCCTTCCTGAGCTGGATGCCATTGACAGAGTGCATGATTTCAGTGGGTTTCTTGGCCCTGATTGTGTGTCAATGTTCATGCTATGATGCCCTTTCTCAAGGAGCTCCACAGCACTACAGCACATTACTTGAAAAGTTGCTTCCTCCCATCTGCTTCAATTTACGGACTGAGCAAGCCCTGCTCACCTTCCCTTGCTGCTCAGCTTTGTCTGCATTTCCCAGCTACCCCTCAGGTGTTTCTTCCTGCTCTGGCTGTCCATGAGAGGTAGCTGTGGACCACTTGTACAGGTGAGAGATGCTATGGCCTGCAGTCACCCGAGTAAAGCTGTAGTCTGTGACACCCTCCAAATACTGCTGAATCTATCTTTCTGGCACACCTGCTCAAAACAAGAAACCCTGTTACCCCTTTTCTAATGAGGCACAGCACAGCCAGGTATAGAACACTCCCCTATACACAAAACAAGTGGTTGCAAAGCAGGCAGTGAGCCTATAGCTGCTGGTCCCCATCAGAGAGGTGCTTTGCTAAGCTCACCCTACCAGCTGACCAAAACCTGTCCTGTCATTACAGTGACTGACCCTCCAGTGCTGCAGTTCATATGGTGCTGTGAGCATCACCAGGGCTGCCACTGGCTCAGGTGCCTGTGTAAAGCTGGCTGGAGAGAAGTCACATTTCACACACAAAGGGAAGGAGGGGATGGAGGGAGGCAGGGGAGCAGCTGAGCCAGTGGATCTCTTTGTGCAGCCATAATCACACCAGAAAGCAAGGCAACAACACCTGGAAAGCAGCCCTTGCACAAGCCAGGCAAACAGGCCCGGGTGATGAGCACTGCTCAAAGCAAAGCCTGGTCACTCACTCCTCTGGACGGTGTGTGCTCACACACTGCCTGTCCTTAGGGTCAATGCTTTGCTCCTTTCTGTCCATGGAAGAATTGCTCCCTCCAGGTTTTAGCTGTACGTCTGTTTGCCTTCATTCAATATTAGCTGTTTTGTTAAAGAGGAAGGCCAATTGGTTTTGGCAGTTTGTAAAGGTCCCACCCAATGGAAACAGAAAAGAAGAGGATGGAGGAAGGCTGGGGAGGAAGGTGTCACAGCCCTGCCTGGGGCCATCCGCTGCTCTCTGTTGCATGGCTCTGGTCCATGGGCCCGCATTTCCCTCACTAGACTCCCTCCAGCTGAGCCCTTCATAGGGTCAGAAACCCAGTCAAGGGCAGAAGTGTGGGGCCAGACCCCATAACTCCCCTGAGCTGTGAACCTCCGTGCCATGTATGGTCCATGTAGACACTGGAGCACAGAGGGATGCTCATCTCTGTCACCAGGAGAAAACCTGGCATCCCTCATGTTCGGAGATGCTCCAGTGCCATTCTGGGAAGCACAGGCAGGGACTGGGAAGAGCACATAAGCAAGGCATCCTCCCAGCAGCTGAAGCTGGTGGGAGAGACAAGGCAGACCTTCCCTCTCTTGCAACCCTGTCCCACACACACACTTCAGAGGAGAGCTGCAAAGACCTCTGTTCTCGGGGCTGGCCTCCCCCCTCTCAGTACGACTCCTCTCACTCGCTGAGCAGCTCAGCCCTGAATCCAGGTTTACGTATAAATAAAAAGCGAGTGCAAAATCCACCCTGGGGTCTCTCCTGACTCCCACTTGGCTCCCTAATTGGAAAGTCTGCCAGCAGGAGATACTGCAATGAGCTCAAGCAGAAACAAACTCCCTTTATCCCAGGCAGAGGCTGCGCGCAGGGTGAGGTCCCCAGCCCAAACCGCACTGGTTGGGAAGGACACAGAGCAGATCAGCACGGACTCAGCCAGGCTGTGGGTCTCCATCAGGGTCTGGGAGCTTTGCTGCTCTGCTTTGCCCAGAGAGAAGGGACAGGCACCTACCAGAGAGGATCGTGCAGGAGCTCATCCCTTGGGGCAGCACTTGGCAAGCCCTGACCACTTGATGCCAATAGGGAGAGACATTAGGACAGAGATGTGATCCCAGTGCAGCAGTGGGTAGGCGTGTGGCTCAAACACCTGCATCTTCACAAAAAGACACCTGATTTTAAGGTTCCCCCATTTGCCCTGTGTACAGGAGAGATGTTCCCCCAATGCATACGCAGATCCCATCGAAACACTGCTGACCTACAGGGACACCCCCTCCATTTGAACAGCCTAAAGGAATCAGGAGTCAAACCCCTCTTTATCTCCTTCCTGGAAGCGAAAACTGACCTGTACACCTCAGGTCCTCTATTGCTGTCAGCCAAGCCCCATGTCGCAGATGGTGTTTCTCACAGGGGTGGCAGCACTACCTTCCATGGAGGCAAAGTCCCCGCACTTCATCAAGCTACATTGCACCTCAAACACGCATATCAACAGCCAAGAGCCACCTGGCACTGTGAAAGACAGCGAGGAAACCTCCTCCACCAAACCCCCATTGATTTTTTTTTTTGCTGCCTTCTTTAGTTTTTGGAGGCCCTGGAGGCACAAATATTGCCTCCAGTAGAACAGCTTCAAAAGCAACAATGATCTCAGTACAAGCAGATCAATGTCCTAGCATTTTATGTTTTCTGAGAAAATAACACAGCTCTTCTGCTCCCGGTGTCAGGGAGGTCTGTTATGCACATTAGGATGCTATGTTTGCTCGGAGAGGACGGGCTAAGTGCTGTACAGGTTCATATTCTTTTGGCGTAGCATCACCCAGCCTCAATGAGCTCATCAGATGAGGAGATGGGGAAGAAACCCAGGGAGGGAAGAGGAACAAGGCATTGTTAGATAGCTTGTGAAGCCAAAACCGGAGTCAGAACAGGTCCCCTGAGCTGCTGACCGCCATTCTTGTGCAGAATTGATCTACTCCCATGAAGAGCAGGGGAAAGATGATGCTTTCACTCCGAAAGTTCACCAGCATTTATGACGGGTGCAGGACCCAGATAACTAGGAAGTTAAGCTTCTTCCAACAGAAATACAACTTTCTGACCGTTTCTTTAATGGTCAGAAAACAATCCTGACATATGGCATACAATGGGATTGCTCACATTGGCTGTGTGAATTAGAGCATCAGCTGACCCAGAAAATGGTCTATGCCAAAACACAAGCAAAACCAGTAAGATCACTACTTTGTTCATGGTGTTTGGACCAAGAGGCAAGGTGAAGATGCAGTAAATTCACATACATCTCCTACACACACAAGCACTGCTTCTGTGGCCTTTGAAGAGTTTCTTGTACTAGTTCCCATGATTTACCCTCTAAGATTGCACAGAAGCTTGCAAAAGCACCATTATAGCTGTATTTTCTTCCTGGTGAGATACTGGCAGCTGAGTATTACAAGACTCTCCCTTCTACTAATCCTACTTCCTGGAGGCATTTAGCAACTAATCTGGATTACCTATTTCTACTGTTCAGTGGCAAAAGAAACCTCATTGTTTCAAGTCCTGTGGGCTCACTGCAAGGCAGTGGCTCATGGGAACATCCCCTTGTCTTCCTAATTTGATTTAGGCTGCTCCTTTGCCAAGACCCCTCAAGTCTCACGTGTATTTAAGTGGGCCATGGCATGGGCTCCAAATACATGCTTCAGCTAGGGATATTATCCTGTTGTAGCAAGCCACCCTCAGACCTGGGCTTGCAGCAGAAGGATTACTGCTGTTTAGCAGTGACTTGTTAAGAGATGCCTTAAGGAAATGCAGACAGCACAATGCTGACCCACAGCATGGAGCTGGAAACACCTTCCTGGTCTGATCTAGACAGGAGTTTTCTACTTCAGAGCATCCCTTTTCAGGTTTTGGCCAGCCCATGTCACTGTGGGTCAGAGCATTCGAACAGAACAAGTCCAACTGACCAGACCAAACCCTTAAGTAAGCCTCTGATTCCAGTCAACCAAGAAGCAATCAGTAGGAGTCAGGAGTCCCAGAGCTTTGCAAGCCAAATGTGCCCAAACTTGTGCATATAAAAGCCCATGGTCTGCCAGTCTTGGAGCTATTTTCCCAGCCCTCCTCCAGATCCTTGACTGTGTCATTTGGGAGGTGGGATGCGCAGAGCTGCCTGCAGCACTCAATGCAAGGTCACCGTGACACCACCCATCTCTCTAACGCCTTTGTGAAGCTCTTCGCATCCTTCTCAACAGTCTCCTCCATGAAACCTCTCAGGTTTATTCACCTTTCCGGTCACTGCTGGGCTCTTGAGCAGAGGTCTTCATTCACTGTCACAAAAGGATCTGATTCCTGGGAGGTTACAGCCGATTCAGAGGCCCTCAGCATAGAGAGTGGCTTTACAGGGGCTCAGGATGGGCTCTGCCCCCCTTCCACACGCACCACTCTGCTTGTGCTCATTTATTCCACAAACTGCTCTTGGGAAGGTGCAGCCTGGCTTTGTGACCAGGGATGACCTGCTCCAGAAGGAATGATGCTGATGGCTGTACCTAAAGTCTTCAGCTTGCTCACTGAGCCAGGAAAGACAAAGACACCAGCTTGTCCCCAGCAGCAGTGTCACAATGGTCATGGTGCCAGGACACTGCACTGCAGTATGGCAGTTCCTAGGAAAACCACTTAGGGCTTGTGGTGTTTGCAAGATTACAAAGCTGGTTGTCACAAAAGCTTTTCCTGCCTGCTGATCTACTCCTGCCTCCCCAGTCTCCAGCCATCACTGCTTCATCCATGGCTCCAGAACAAGCCCCTTGCCTGTCCTGGTGAGCACTACAGGTAGGGTGAGCCTGAATTGCTCCTGAGCTTCCAGACACTGCACCAAGCTCTTTCCAGCTATTCTAGCCTCTGCCCTGGCTGTTGCTTCCGTGCCTCCCGCAGCAGGGCAGGCAGTGGTTCTCTGACACAATACACCATTGGCAAGAAGCACTGAAGCTGGGTAGCTGGAGGACAATCTCCTGTGCTCTACACAGCTGGATGAAACCTCCAGTGGTGGGGCAGGACCTTGCTGCAGACCTGAATATCTCTTCCGCCTGTGGGATCTTTGTCAGAGCAGCTTGGAGAACAGTGAGGAAATGGTCCTCCCTTTAGCACTGCCCCAGAGGGGTTCCCAGGTGCTGGGGAACAGCATAGGGTCAGTCTTCTTCCCTCCAAGCAGGGCAGCCACCTCCTCAGGGCTGCACTTTGGAGCAGCTGAAGCAGCATCTCCTCCTGGTCCAGTAGGGAAGAGCTGACCTCCTTCAGAGCGGAAGCTCTTCACCAAGCTAAAACTAGGTTTTCTAAATACCCTGCCCTTGCCCTGTGGCCCCAGAAGCAATTCCAAGGCCCAAAGCATTGTGATGGCAGCCAACACACTGTCCCACAGGGAGGGGAGGCCCCACGTTCCTCCATCCAACCGCAGCACATCCCTCCCTGGCTTCCACACTGCCCCAGCTCTGCATCAACTGCTTCGTCTGTAGCAAAGGATGCATCAGAGCCTGTGAGAAACCAGGCAGAGCAGTCCAGGATAGTGCCTAACAGAAGGATAATGTCATGAGTTGTGCTTGAGAAGCCTGTCTGTGTGGTGGGGAAGGACCAGCCATGACCACTGCCTCCCCTTTGCATTACAGAGCCCAGGACTCAGCCCCAGGTAGATCATCTCCTTGCTGTATAACTTAGATGTAGCTCCCCATCTCCATATACTCAGCTGTTCCACTGATACGGTGCCAGTCTCAACACATGGAAACCAGGCCTTCAAAATCTTCCATAAGCTCATGCAACTTTACATTAGCACATAGTCTATGAGCTCGAAGCCTACAGGCTGAGACCAGCAAGCCTTCCATAAAATATCTAGCAAGGTAATGGTAGCTTTGCACGAAGCAGAATGAAACACTGGAGTCGTCCATCCTCCCAGCTACATTTTCTTGGCTGAATAGAGCTTTTATTTAACCATAGCATTAAATTCAGCACCACCTGTTTTCTGCCTGTGTCACCAGGACCTGGAAGGAATGCTTCTCTCACAGCTTTCGATGCTATTTGCGAGGATACGGCTCCTAATTGCAGCTCTGCTATGTTAACATTTCCAGGAATTTTCATCAGGCCATTCAACACAAACCCTTCATTTCTGGGAGGTTTCTTTCTCTTAGGAAACTTTTTTGCTATGCTTCCCCCAGTCCTAGAGACAAATCAGAGGAAGATGGGAGATAACAACGTTCAATGCCTTTATGAACTGATTCCTGAAGCATTTTGTGTTCTGGGACTATCCAACCCCTTTGACTAATTCCTCCTTACTCCTCCTTACAAAGGCACAGTCGTGCCTTTCAAGACCACTTTGCAACCCACGCCTTTGTCAAAATGCAGCTCTACAGTCCACAGGCAAAGCTGAAAACCCATCCCTACCTGCACTTGATGTAGGAGAGCTGGACAAAGCCCTGACCCCAGGTCTGGTTTGGCAAGAGATGTCCCATCCTCTCCCATCCCTTCGCCATGCTCCTGCTGAGTGGTTGAGTGATGAGGACTCTCAGCCTGCTCCCAGGTGGTCCCAGCCCACTGTCAGCACAGTGTCAAGGGTTTCACTCAGCACCTCCTGGGGCAAACCATTGCCCTGTGCACCTTGGACCCAGACCTGACCATTGGTAGTGGGTCTTGCAGCCAAGGGGCAGGTTCTGGCTGCCCAGCAGGATGGGAGAGCAGCAAGCCCCTGCCAGCACTGGTGCGGCTACGTGAGGTGCACACCACCACAGCAGGTGGGTCCAGCTCAGAGGTGTCTCTCTGCCCTACAGATGGAGTCCCCTGTCACCAGGCCACCAAAAACATCCCTGAGGTAAGCTGTGGGTTGACACACTGCCTGATCCCCATGACCTGGCAGCAGATAGCAAACAGCATCCTGCAGCCTCTGCTCCCAACAGACCTGCTCCTCACTCCTTGCCTCTGCTCCCTTGTCCCATTGCTGGTGGATGTTTGCAGCAGGATCATCCCACAGCTGCCCTTTCCAGCCCACACAGAGTCCCTCTTCTCCCTCCTCTATCCAGACACCAACACCAGCACTGTCTGTGCTGTCCCCAGCACACTCCATTGGCCAGCCTTGAACATACTCCACCACCTGCTGCATTTCACGTCTCCCCCACAAAACCCTTGGCCCAAAGCCCTGAAGGCAAGGCTGATCCTCTGGAGATATCTGGCAGCACAGCCTGCCTGGACTGGCAGCCCTCCCCAAGGCAGCTTTCCCCAGGGTGGAGGGGGAAGGAGGCACCAGTCCTGTCTTTCTTCATGTCAGCACCTCCTGCCCTCATCCCAGGGTCATACCGCATCTGCATCCCCCATCCCTGGGTCATGCTGCATCTGCATCCCCCGAGCATCCCCTGCACCACTGGTACCCACTGCACCAGCACCCCCATCCCACCCACTGGAGCACCATAGGGGAGGTCACAGTGTTTTGGTCACTCTGCCTGGGGACAGTTTCCTTGTTCCTGTTACAAACCCCTTCCCTGCAAGCGGGGAATGCTAACCCCATCCCTTCACACCACACAGTGGGAGCAGATAGGGGTACCATGGCGGGGAACCCCATCGCAACAGCACTGCAGGGCAGTGGGGTGTGAGGGCAGGCAATGGGCTCTCAGAGAGGACCAAGGAGCTGTTTGGACTCATCTGCCTCTCCCTGCCTCTGCAGGAGGTGTGGGTGAGATCCTGCTTGCCAAGAGAGCCCCATGGTTTGTACCCTTGGGTTGTTTATGGCTTGGACCAGATCAGGTTTCTAAGCTCTTCCCAAGCCGGTAACTTCGGGTTGTTGTTTTTTTTTTCTTGTGACAAAAGAGCACTGATTTTCTCCTCTTTCCTCCCCCTCCCATCCTCCACCCTGCGATTTGTGGCCTGGCCTGAAGATGGTGAACAAGCAGCAGTGCTCCAGCACACAGATAGGGCTGAGCTGCCCCTTCCTCTGCTCAGGTCACCTCTAAAGAGCCCATGGGCCTCAGCATCATCCTGCTGCCCCCAGCCAAGAAACAAGCCCATGGTCTCCAGCATTGCCTACCCCATCCTCCCAAGAGAGCAGGACCCAATGAAGGAGGGGACAATGCTGTGGCCCTTTCTGTCTCCAAAAAGTTGTTTTCAGCTCCCTGCTGAGCTGGAGGCTCTCAGCAGGAGCCACCATGTGCCTCAGTCCCCCACTGCAAACAGGGCTGGGAACCCTTTCCCGGGGTGCTGTGGGGATGAATGCAGCAGATAGCATGATGTTCCCAGAGCAGGTAACGTCCCCCTAATTAAGATAAATACTAATTAAGTCTGGGACTTTGAAAGAAGCCCTGGGAGCAGACTCCAACTCCTGTTGAATTTCAATGGGAACGAGACACCTGACTCCAGAAAAACCCAGCCTCTGATATTAAGCTTAAATGGGCCCTTCTCTAACGTTGATATATTGCTGCTCTGTAACTCATGAGTGCCTTCCCGTATATCCAAGCACAACATCAATGTCCTGGAAATGCTAATCAGGAGCTTTAGGAGGGCAGCAGCGAACAGGCTCCAAGTCAGATGCCCATGATCATCCTGTGCTATTAAACATTATGGACAAGCTTTGAGCAGAGCTTACCCGTATTGTGCACGAAGCTCTGGCTGAGCCCCGGGTGCTTTGTGCATCCTTGCTATCTACAGAACTGCCTCCTCCTCCTCCTCTTCCTTCTTCTCCCTGCTGTGGTGAGATTATGCTTGCCAGTGCAGGTCCTGCACTGCCTGGAACACCTTTACCAGAGTGAGCAAGGTGAAAGAATGATGCTCACCTGGTAGCTGGTTCACGCCCGCAGCTGTGAGTGATGGGAGCAGCCTTCCAGAGCCCACCAAAGGCAGGCAAAGGGAAGCAAACCCTTCCCCTTGGGAGCAGAACCCCAGGCAGCCAACAAGTGATGGGAGAGCTGCAGCCCCGCTTTAAGATGCCCACCCCGTGCTCACACATCATCATCTTGTCCTGCAGAAGGCGTGAGCCACCCCTGCAAGGACCACTCTGCAGGGCCATGCTGTGTGGCCATGGCAGCAGGAGCCACTTGGGGAGGTAGAGGGACATAGCAGTGGTGTAGTGATGGAAAAGCCCTTGGAAAAGCACCCAGTGAAGGCGATCCAGGAGCACAGAGCATCCATGCACTGAGCTTGGGCTGCGGAGCTGTTTGGGAACACCAGACCGTGAGACCCCTCTGCAAGCCACCACGTGTGCCGCTGGCTCAGACCCAGCATTGTGACCGACTGGACTTGGCAGGCCCATTGCCAGCCCAGAGGTCTGCAGAACACAACCTCTCTGTCCTCCTGTCCCGCTCACCACCGCCTGGTTCACATTAGCATTTCCCCTGCCCCCTCCTCCAGCCGTGTGGACAAATCCCCTCAGCTGCCTGCAGTGGGACTGGCCCTGGAGCCCCGCTTTGGTTTCCAAGGACTTTTCCCAAGTCTCCGGTACACTTTAGCAATTAGAGGGTTAAGTTTCCTCCCGGCCTCGCTGCATTAACTGGAAAGGAATGAAGTGTCAGGCATGTTCTCACCACAGCAGGCTGTTGGAAAGCAACTCCCTTCTCCACGCACACACACCTCCCACTGCTGCGACCAAATTATTTTCTATCCTCCAGAGACCCAGTATGCCAGACAAAATCTGCAGCATGACTCTGATTCATGGCAAAAGGATGCAGATGTAATATTCCCTTCTCCTTTTTGTGTGTGCGCCGGGGCTCCTCGCACGCTAATTCACACGGCATCTCCGCGCTTGGAGTTTTACAGCTCTCCTGCTCTCCTTATTATTTTTCCTTCGGAGGGCTCCGACGCCCCTCGCTGACCCTTGCCCCCACCTCCTTTCTCCCCGCACCACCAAAATAAAGACACTAAGCCTCCCATCTCCAGCGTGCAAAGAGGCAGCTCTCCCCAACGTGCTAATTAGCCGAGTGTTTGGAAGTAAATAGGTATGATTGGTGGTAATTTCCTGGCTGAAGGGGTAATTATTTGTTTCAAACGGGCTGCAAAATAACCCCTGTAAGGTGAGATAGGAAACTAAATTCAAAAGAGGTTTCCTATTCCCACTAAGCAGGATTGAAAACTGGTTTGAAATTCCTTTTTTTATTTATAGTACATGGTATCCATGGAAACCTACAGAGGAGGTCATGGTAGCTAGGCCTCCGTTTCACCCTGCTCAGGGGATTACCGTTGCACAGTGGTACGCAGCCGTGTAAGAAAGTAGATTCACAATTCCCACAAATAGCACCCCCACCCCCCCCCCTTCCAGCCCCCAGCTTTCCTGGAGGGCTGCAGGAGAGCTTTGGGGAGGCTCATAAATCTGCTCTGAGATGGGAAAGTGATGGGAACTCCACCTCCAGCGTCCCCCCGAAGCAGGAGGCTCCCCGCAGTACCCTGCGGGATGGAGCCGCTCACAGTGTGGCAGCACTGGGATGCTCTTCCCTTTGCCCAGGCTCAAATCCTCGGCTCCCAAACCCTGCACAAAGGGGAGGAGCACCCCGGACAACTTTCCGCTTGGCTCACCCAAGTGAGGAGAGCCCAAGTATGCTCCAGCTCCCAAATCACAGGCAGTGATGTGCAGGAAGAGCACCTTCTGTTTTCACCTTTCCCTGTTGTTCTGAAGAAAGCCATTGCTTTAAAGGGAGAGAGCATAGCATGGGGAAAGGGATGCTGCAGAAATGACAGTGATTTTTGGCTGGATCCTCAGGGCATGGTGCTAGGCACCACTCCCCTCATTTATTTCAGTAGGGGAGGTGAGGGGGAAAAGGCTGTTTCTCACCTTCAGGAGCTATTTAGGCTCTCCCAGGTATGAACCTTTTGCAGCTGTGGATGGGAGCGACCCCATATAACGATTTGAGCGTGTGTGATTTAGCAGGAGAAAGCTATCATTACTTTTTATGCTGCATGTAAAACCCCAGTTACGGTCCGTGTGCCGGTGGATGCTCTCCAAGCAGGCAGCGGCAGCAGTGAGCGAGCAGTGCACAAGTAGGTGAGCGCTGCCAGCTCGCTCCCCCGTGCTGGCAGGGCCACAGCGGCTGGATGCTCCTGGGAAGGCAGAGGGGGAACACGGAGCTGCCCCACCACCATTTCCCACCCTAGGCAAGCCCCTGTGAGCCAGGTCCCTGCGCCATCCATCCCCTTCCAGCTCTCCCTGCTCTGCCCCAGCAGCGCCGTGGTGCCGGTGACCTTCACTAATTCACTTTCCCTCTCCACGCCGCCTTCCCTGCGCTCGCAGAGAGATGCTTTTTCACACAGCATAAAAATAGCCTGTGCAAGGCGTTGCCAGAGGAAGCTGCCAGGCCAGCAGCGTGCAGGCAGCACGGGGACCGACTGCTCCATGCTCACACCACCCCTCGCCCCAGCATGGAGCTCCCAGACCAGCCTCCAGCCACCCAGACACCCTTGGCCTCCTTCACATCTCTCTTGCTCTGCCGCTGCATTGCCGTGTGCTCAGTCTCAGCATGGCAAGATCCAAACAGTGGAGGTCAGCAGCAGGGAGATGCTGCTTTATCAATGTTCTCCCCAGAACTGTGTGTTTTTCCACCTCTGTTTTGGGAAACTGTAGGCTGAGAGCATCAAAATTAAGTGAATTGGGAGGCAGATTTTTGAGGCTTTCTAAAGCAAAAAGTGTCCAAAAATATAATTTCTCTGTCCTCCATGGAAATGATTCTGGTTTGAGTATCTGTCAGTGGAGCTATTGCCATCATGCAAAATTGAACTGTTCGTATGAAACCCACTTTTTGTCACCAAAAGCCCTGTCCTAATAAAACACCTCCAACTGCTCTTCTCTTCACAGCCCCTTACCTTAGTTCCTCCTCTGCCATCCCTCAAGCTGGCATGTGTATGGCACCATACGATGACAGCCACCCCCAGCCACTTGCTTAGGTTTCCAGCCAATGCCGTGGTGTTTTCTCATGTCCCATTGCTATCCCTAATGCACCCCCTGAACAACCTCCTGTTCACCTCCTTTTCTAGGCCTGCCTTTTGGCAGGACAGCAGCTCGGGAGCATCTCATCTGCTGGGAAGTGGGGGAAGCTACTGCATGTGAAGTAAACCCCTGGGCACACGTCATGGCTGATTTGAGCAGATGAATTACATCCTAGAAGTGTCATTTTCTCTTCTAGTTTATTCGTATAAACACCAGAGACATTGAGACGGGATGGGTCCAGCCCTGCTCTATCAAGATATCAGCCAGTGCCATCACATGCCTCTCTGCTCCTCTGCCCTCCCCACCACAGGAAGCCTCACCACTGCCCAGCTCAACACCAAATCTCCATCTCCCCCATAAGTTTTTCTTCACATTAAGTCCATCCCCACCGCTGGTGGTCTTCTAGTGCTAACCACAATTTTGTGCCTACCTCAATGCATGCTTTGCTATTGCAAGCGCGGTCAATCAATCTCGCCTCAGCCAATAAGCAGGAGAGAAGTAATGCTTTTCCTACTCCCCCAGCTCTCTTCTCCCGTTCTCCATCAGGCACTCAGCAAGTTCATAAGGGCAGCCAGCTCTCGGTTTCCTTGGTCACGCACAGCAGCTTGCCCTCCTAGAGTAATAAAAACAAATGACACGTTGCTGGTTGTTGTCAGAGGCGTTGCTGGGCCCCTCCATGGAGAGAGGGTTTGGGGGGAAAGGAAGGATTTGTGGGTTTAGGTTCCTTCTTGAGCAGGTGGAGGAAAAGTGGTGGGTTCGTGGTCAGTAGACGCAACGACTGAAAAGGACAAGCAAAGATTGAGATGTACTGAGGGATGCAGGGCTGAGAGATAGAGATGTGCTTGCTTGTAGATGCTGGAGCTGGTGAAACAATGCTGCATCTGATTATCTGGGAGCAAGGGAGACCCAAGAGATATCTGTGCCAGGTCTTGATGCCTGCCAATTGGGACAAGTCCCCAGCCTGTAACGCTGCCTGCATCCCCTGCTCCTAGCACTGAATTTGGTAGCCCTAACATTTGGGCACTGGGTCTAGTAAGGTGAAGAACAGATTAATCCTCCCTTGTGGCTGTAGCCAAGATCTGCCCTACTTCCAATTGCAACATATCTGCATTTCCTCCTAGTTCAGCATCCTCTCCATAGGCACATGGAGAAGCACTCACCCATGCACATGTGCACACACACTTAACTGCATGGAAGGGATCCCTGGGAACCCCAGCAGAGCTTGAGAGATGGGGAGTTGCTAATGCCAGAAGCTTGGTCTTCTTTCTGCCCACTTACAGGTCAGGGTGACCAAGACCCTGCCAAGCTGCCCCCTGGCCCAAGAGCCCTGCACCACTAATCCTGTGAGCTCTGCATCCATCCCACATCAGAGGGACCAGGCTGGCTGGGGCCACTGGCCCTGGAACTCCATGAGCAACACTGTGCCTGAAGGACTTCACCATCTGGTTGCTGATTCAGAAGCCAGCCCCCACTCTGTGACATTCCAAAGGCTGCGGGAGGGGAGGACTCGCGACACCTTTATCTTTAGCTTTGCTTCTCCCTTCTTTTTTTCCCTATTTTTATTAGCTCAGAGACATCCCATCCTTTTTATAGCTCTGAATTCGAGGGTGATCAGATGAAAGTGCAGCCAGGCTCCTGCGTGTGTAGATGAGCAGCCATAAGGTCAAGGCACCTGAAGGAAAAGCTTCCAGCCTTCACAGCCCAAAAGATTGTCCCATAAAATTACTCATAAAATTAAAGTGGGTTTTGGGTTTCAAAGTCCTGAGAAACTTGAAATAGTCATCAGTCAATTCTGGTATATGGGAAACCTCAAACCTCTGCTCACTGAAGCAGAGGTTAACACTGTGCTGTAACATCTGCTGGGGACAGGGGAACACATCCGAGATGGCAGCAACCACATCAGCTTGGAGGCTATGGCTTAGGCACTGGGTGAGAAGTTGTTTTCACTATTAAAGCATTAAGCTGGCTCCACGCTATGGACCTGAATTGCTTTGGTCGAATTCTTCCCACTAAAATGCAGAGCCACCTTCTCAGACCCTTCTGCAGGATTTATGAGGACTGGGTCTGCTCCAGTTTTCTTTCTGTATCAAAGTGATGATTTAATTAATTGATGATCTAATTTCAGGCTGGAACTGAAACTAACCCGCCGATTTGTGAATTTGACCTTGGTACAGATTAACAGCATCCATAACAGCTCCTGCTTTGGTGGTACCTTCTCTGGACTTCGCTTTTGCATTTTAAACGCTCCATCAACGGCACAGTAAATGGCAAGTGAGGGACAGCGATTCCGGCAGCTCGAAGCCTCTCTGGGGGGAGCAGCCCCTGGCTGCAGATGTCACTGTCACACCTTTAGCAGCAAATGCCAGCTCTGAACCAGGCAGGGGAGCTGATCTCAATGAAAAACACCCCAGGCAAAACAAGGGAAGGTTTTGCAGGGCGGCAGCAGCAAGGTCACATAAAGGCTGGTCAGCACAAGATGGAGGGAAGAGGCTGTGCCTATGATAAAGCACAGCCCCGGCCTGTGGTGTCCTTGCAGGCAGCATCTCCAGGGACCGTGACCTCCAGCCTGCTCCTTGTGTCCCTCGAAACACTGTGCCTGCTATTGCGTGGAATAGGGGTCACATCTGCTTCCACATCTGCTTCCATGTGAGACAGTCCCAGCACACACCTCCTGCACACACACACACTGCATGCTCAGGTACCTGCCTGTACCCTGCATGAATTGTCCCTGCCCACACACACACACACACACACACACACACACACAGTGTATACCCCATGGTGCATATGTATCTGCATATACCATGCACATGGACACACAGCCCACATCTCTCATACTTGCACACATGCGCACGCATCCAGATGTCCCTTTATATATGTGAACACACACATGCTTGTACATACCAGGAGATGCCCACTCTCCCATGCACAGAGGCTATCCAGCCCACAGGAGCATGGCCCCACACTCCTCGCCTTCATCCTGGGCCAAAGATGCAGTCATTGGGTTGCTTGGCTGCTCCTGGCTGAACCCAGACCCACACCAGGGATTTCCCAGAGCCCCCACACCAAGCATAGGACTCCATCAGCCTCCTCACACCAGCCCATGCTGCACCAGACAGAGCTTCAAAAAGATCCTCCCCATGCTTGCATTACTCTGTGCAAAGCGAAGCTGTGTTCTCTGCTCCCAGAGGTGCCACAGCAGCCTCTGTGTTGCCTGAGCCTTCCTGCCCTGGTAGGCAGCACACACAGGACCAGTCCTCATGACCTGGGGATGCAGGTCCCACAGCTTTGGAAAAGGAGGTTGGAAGCTTCTCCTCATGAGTGTGGGCCAGGCTGCGGCTCTGGGCGCTGCAGGCAAGGCCAGCAGGGATGGGGCTGGTGTGCACGGCCAGCAGGTAGGATAACAAACCCTTATTGCATAGAAGCCAAAGCGCAAAGGCACTCTGCCTGCTGCGGGAGCCCAGCCCTGCATGGCCACAGAGCTGCCTGCAGGCTGCCTGCCCGGCAGCCGGGCGAGCATCTCTCACCGGGGCTCCCGCAGCACCGCACTGGGAAGGTGAAAGCAGCTCAAGCTGCAGAGCTCGCCGCTGGGGCGGGGGGACGGCTGCAGGCTAATAATATTCCGTGTCTCATTATGCCGTGTATTAGGCTGAAATTTGCAGATGCTCTAATCACCGCGAGGCATTCTGCACACACAGCCTCCCTCCAGCCCCGCAGCTCTGTGCAAACACCGGAGGAGAAGCCCTGCTTAACCATCCTGCCACATGGTGTCCTGGAATCTTTACAGACCATTTCACCTTCACAAATAGCCTTGGAATGTCTGTGCATCGACAGCCCCTGCAGTAGCCAGATAGCACAGCCGCCTCCTCTGCAGCTCCCCGGGCCCCTCTTAAGCTTTTTCCCATCACACCATGCAAATGTGAGGCTCCAGAATTTACACCGGGGCTGGGTAAAGCACCTCGTGTCAGATGCGATCTGTGCCCCAGGCTCACAGGAAACGTGAACTGTATTTTATAGAGGGTGAGGGAAGCTCCTGCCTGATTGCTTTATTCTTTTTTTTTTTTTTCCCTTCCCTCCCTGTGTCTTCTCTTGCTTTTATTTATTTTTTTAATGATTTCCCTTTCTTTTCCCAGATCTCTGCCCTTTGCCCTTCTGCCATCAAAGGGGGGCACGCATTCAAGTGCCGTGGGAATACTCCGGCCTTGGGTATTCTGGGCAACCTCACGAGAGAAAAGCAGCTTTTTCCCCCGAGGTGGAGAGTGGCCACGTGAACCAGGCATTGGGAAAGAGGGGGATGAAGCCTGAGGTCTGTTTGTGCGTGGGAAGGCAGCAGCGTGGCCCTGCAAGGGAAGGGTTAACCAGAGGCTGTCCTTGCTGTTTTTTCCAGGCCTGGCTGCACCAGGTTCTTCCATTTCTCTTGGCAGGGATTTAAACCGTGGGGCTGAGCTGAGCACGTGAGCCTGGAGAATCCCTGTGCTCCGAGGGTGAGCAGGACTCTTGAGCAAGATGCTGCAGCTCAAAAGCAAAGCAGCGGTGGGTCCAGGGCCAGCAGGTGACAAGCAGGAGGCAATGACAGGGGAATGGAGACCGTCCCGCTGTGGAGAGGCAACAATGCAGCTTGATGGGGAGCCCCTTCCCTCTGCAGCAGCAGCAAGTGCTGCTCTGTCCATGCACAGGCACTTGAACACTCACTGCAAGTGTATAGCAGAGGGGAACCTCTTCCTCTCTCTGCCTACAGTGCTGGCAGTGTTCAAGGCCAGGTTGAACACAGCGGCTTGGAGCAACCCGCACTAGTGGAAGGTGTCCCTGCCCATAGCAGGGGCTTGGAACTGGATGAGCTAGGATTTTAGGGCTCATCAATGTGCCTAGTGCTGGTCTGGGCCACCCCCTTCGGTCTCCATTCATATGCATTTGGCAGCCTTTCCTTGCCTTGGGCCTGCGGCCTCCCTCCCCCATCATCCCACCCCGCTGAGAAGCAGCAGAGATTTGAGATAACCCAGGGATCCTCAGGCAAAATCATTTGCTGCCCATCTCTAGGCTGGTAAACCGGGATGACCTACAAAGCCCCCTGGCCTGAGGAAAGGGCTGGGAATCGTTCCCTGACCGAGCACAATGGCTCCTCATCCTGATGGCTTGTCTGGCTCCCTGCTCACAGTTGCCCAGGCGACTGCTCATGGAAAAGCGCGCATGGCCGGAGAGGCTCCGGCTGCTCATCCCAGCGGATCCTCACCCCCTGCTTCCTGCTGGAGGGGATGGCACTGCCCTGCAGCAAACCCTCCCCACCACGCTGTGCCTGCCACCACTTACACACACCCAGGGCTTGGTCTGTGGAGGTGGCCAGAATCCACATCTGCCGCTTCCAAAGAAAACCAGGTTCAGCGGTGAACCCCTCTCCCATGGTTTCATTCGTGTTACTGTGTGCTGCTGCCTCCATTGTCACTGCTGCTGGACGCTGCTCAACTGCTGCCCACACCAGCACAGTGCAAGGACAGCAGTGACTCGTTATTGCTTTTGGTATTGGTCTTTTCTGCCCCAGGACATGGTTTTCCAGGTGGACCCAGAGCTGGCTGTGCCACGGGTTGGGGAGCAGAAAAAATTAGGGCAGAGAGCCCTGGTGAGCAGAAGAAGTGGAAGGCATCAGGATCTCTCAGGGCACTGTGAAAATCCAAGCAGGCATACTCCAAAGAGGTATTCCAAGTGCTGGCTCCCCAGCATCCCAGCCCCAGGCTGTTACCTGGCTGCAGCACCAGGCAGCTGCATGGCCCCCAAGAGTGGGTGGCTTGTGTCTCCCCAGAGAGACAACCTTGTTGTGTCTGGTCCATTGCCTGCTCAGTGGAACCAGCACCTCCAAAACAGACCATGTCCCTGGGGGAGCCGGCCAGAGAAGATCTGTGACCTGCTCATACTGGGGCTAGCAGGGCAGGCAGCTCTGTGCTGCTTCGTCCCATGGCTCATGTGAACATTGCTGCTTGAAAAAGGCCAGGAGCTTCTGAGGTCTTGGTCTGGGTCCCACCTGGTGCCTCAGTGACCATAACATGGAACAACTGCTTTCTGCACAGTGACCACACCATCCAGTGCCCACAGCACCCCTGAGGATTGGAGTTGCAGCCAACAGAGTGGACCTGGTGCAGAGCTGTGGATGGCAGCTTCACTTGCCACTCCGTGCCACCTCCAGACAATGTATCCCCAGATTCCTCCGTCATGGAGTGCACTCAGGGCATAGCCACGGAACAGCCCCAGCCTCCATGCACAGAGTGATTTGGGAGCAGATCCAGAGACCAGCATGTTCCAGCGTGGACACCCTTGATCCAACATCCACTCTGCACAAAGGTATCCCTCAGGAGAAGGAAGACAGAAGCAGTGAAGATTTAAAAGAAGAATAAACCCTCTCCTTCTGTGGGACTTCGTCCTTGCCCGGAGGAGCAATCACCTACTGCAGGAGTTTGATTGGGGTAAGTAATAGACCACCTTAAGCTGAGATGACATCTCCTATGAATGCTGCATTCAGTGGTAGCCAGACTGTATGCAGAAATGAACAGGGGCCCAGGACACACTGGCAGCTCTTTAAAGGATTGTTAATGATGTGCAGTTCACGTTCCTCAGGGACTGGTGCCATGGTCTGCCAGCAGCAAACACTGGCATTCCCAATGGGAGTAACTCCTACCGTGACAGAGCCTCTGCCTGTCACCAGGCACCAACTTACCCTTCCCCAGCCTTGTCCCATCACGACCATCAGCATCACCTTGCAGCAGGAACCCTGGTGATCCAGGCAGCATGGAAGAGACACTGGTGCACTGGATGTGCACCAGGAAATGGGACAACCTCAAGTTTTTGCTAAGGGAGCCTTCTGCATGGGGCTGGCAGTTTGCAGCATAGACCCAGACCTTGAAAGCAGGAGGAGGACCTGGGGGCAGTGATGAGATGCTGCTGCGGACCTGTCAGGGGAGGGATGTCAGGGGGCAGGACTGTACCTGCAGCCAATGGGGCTGAGAAAACCATACCTAGGGAGCAGGGCATCAGTAGGACAGCCTGAGTGGACATGCATCCATCACCACTAGTCGTTTCTCACACTACAGCTTGTGAGCCAGCATCTCCCTAATCATCCCAGAGCCTGAGCAATGAAGGTCCAGGTCAGAGTGGTACAAGGGAGAGTGAAATGGGAAGTCATCCAGACTGCCACATTTCTGTGCTATCCACCTCCCCAGGCCCCAGACAGCCTGAACCTGGCCCATGAGCTCCCATCACTGGGCACAGGGATGAGGGAGAGAGCACAAAGCTTTCCCCCTTTCCTGTAGGCAGGGATCAAATGTGTCAGGCTGGAAATCTCCCAAGAGCAGCTCCCTCCTGGGCTTCGCTGCTGCTTCCTGTTCTTGGGGACAGGAAATACCAAGCAAACAGTTCCATACATGACTTCAAAACTTCCACTTCCAGCACCGGCTGCACAGTGAGGATGGAGGAGCCGGCATATGGGGAGCAGCCTGCCCAGAGGTTTTGCTTCCATGAACCAGCCCCCCTCCATTGCTCCTCAGCCCCATGGGAAGCCAGGTCCCCAGGAACAACATCTCCTAGCCCTAAATATCAACTCTAAAGGTGAGCTCCTTTAGAAAACTGGAGCTCAGAAAACACTGAGCTCCAGTGGAAAATGCTATCAGTCCTGGTGCTGTTCGTTTGCTTTTGCACTCTGCCTCCATTCAGAACCAGGCAAATAGATGTATTAATAAATGCACAGACTGTGTGAGGCTGCTGCACTTACCGCTTGTGAACGTGGCTGGCCACAGCAGCCTGAGAGCTTTTGCAGTCCTCCCATTGCTGTCATCATGGCTTTGCATGGGAAAAAAAAACCCAAACATATGCTGCTCCCCTTCCTCTAATTAGAGCAACAACCTCTCGTACCCACTGTGGGGCTGTGCCCCATCTTAGAATCATAGACTCTCAGATTGGTTTGGGTTGGAAGGGACCTTAAAGCTCATCCAGTTCTAACCCCCTGCCATGAGCAGGGAAACCTTCCACTAGAGCATATCACCAAAGACTCTGTCCAACCAACAGCATTGCTGACATCTAGATCTTACTGGAAAGAAAACATGTCCTGGACCTTCCTGCATTAGAGCTGGGCTTTGCGGCAGTCCCCCAAAGATGCTCGTATCCTCCAGGACACCACTGCTCCCTGCTAACACCCCCCAGGTGTCCCTGCCAGCCCAGAGGTGCCCAGCACACGCTGAAGGTGAGGTCAATGCCTCTGCCTGCCGCGTGCTCTCCGGGCTGCTCAGCATCCCGGCTCTTGGCCTGGGTTGGGATGGAGGCAGCTGCTGCTGGCGCGGGTGCTGCGTGTGCCAGGCGCGGAGCCATCTGCCTGGCAGGGCCAGCCACACCTGCTGGGAAGGAGACAGAAGCTGGGCAACCTCCCCGCCTCTGCGGCGTTCCGGCTGGCGGCACCACCGCAGAGCTGGGAGCGCTCCTCTGCTTGCACAAAGAGACAGGAGTTAAGGGGATGCTTCTCTCCCACAGCACCCCCAAAGCCTGGCCAAGGCTGGGCACCCATCTGAAGAACTGGTACCAGCGTGAACCTAGTGAATGGAGCCATGGTTTTGTCCCTAGGCCAGCCGAGGAGTGAGATGTGTGCCCCAAAGCCCCCATGCTGGGCAGTCCATGGTGGTGCACAGGCAGCTGGAACCAGTGAGGACCAGAGCACAGTGTCCTCCTGAGCAAGAAAGGGGCTCTTTGCTCCCAAGAGGACAGGGGTTTCAGTAGACATGCTCAAACAGCCTGCTTAGGACAGAAATTATGTGCCTCCTTCCCCAGTATCAGGGCTGGTGACTGCCCTGGGTGCTGTTCAGAGCCCATGTGCTCTCACTGCCATGGTCCATGCTGTGATGGAGGGGAGCAGAGAGGACCTGACTGTGTTCCTGCTGGGGTCACCTCATCCCACTCCTCTGCACCAGGAACCATGGGAGCCAGCAAAGCGTCACGTGCAGGGTGCAGGCTGCTCCTCAGCTCCTGGTGCATTGGGGCTCCGTGACAGGAACAGCACCAGTTAAGTCCTGGAATGGAAAGTCCCTCCCCAGACAGAGCTGGATGGAGCATTTGGGATCTCTGGACCTCTGGTGTGGCAAAGCCAGGCAGCGGGACAGGCAGAAATGATGGAGAGCATCTCCAGGTACCCAATTGCTGAGCATCGCACAAGAGGCTCTTCTGTCACCACAGAGCAGCACTTCAGCCAGCCTTGCTGGCTTCTCCCACCCCAGAGCAGCCAAGGCTGCTCTCCCACTCTAGCACCCATGGACCATGCATGGCTGGTCCCCACTGCTGCTACCGAGCCCCAGACCAGCCTGGAGAGTGTCCTCCAGTTCCCAACAGTGTCAGGTCACACTGGACCTTTGCAATCCAGCTGAAGGGTTGGGAACACAGAACAGCTGTCCTTAGGCTCTGAGGAGGCAGAGGTGCTCTCAGGATATGGTGCATTCTGCCCATATGTGGTCCTATGACCACAGGGAATGTGAATTGCCCCCTGGCAACCACTGCCCATGTCCCACCAGGCAGAGTGGGAGCTGAGGGGGAAGGCAGACACAGCTCCATGCTGTAGGTACTGCAGGTGTGCTGGGGCAGGCAGGTCCCATGGCACCCTGTGTCCTGGCCAGCTGATCTGGGTACTAGTCTGGGTCTGCTCAAGCACAGATGCTCCTGGATGCAGTAGAGGACTCAGAGAAATCAAATGTTCTGGGAAGCCCCTGAGGGCCCAGCCTGGCCTTGACATGATGCAGAAAGCACTGAAGCACTTAGCAGCATCTCCTAAGTTTTGTGCAAGCCCTGCAAGGGATGGTGGCCCCCACTGGGGTCCTTCTCCCCACCATCCTGCCAGCCTGCACTGGAGGGCTCAGGCTGGTTCTTGCCCATTCCAAGGGCTTCCTCTCTCCGTGGGGCTGTCCTGCACCCTGCCAGCTGATGTCACCCATACATCTCACTGCCACCCATACATCTCACTGCCACCCATACATCCCACTGCCACCCATACATCCCACTGCCACCCATCCCTCCCACTGCCACCCATACATCCCACTGCCACCCCCCCCACTCGGCTCCNCCTCTCTCCGTGGGGCTGTCCTGCACCCTGCCAGCTGATGTCACCCATACATCTCACTGCCACCCATACATCTCACTGCCACCCATACATCCCACTGCCACCCATACATCCCACTGCCACCCACCCCACTGGGCTCCTGATGGCTCCTGCAGCGCTTTGCAAACCTCCTCTTGTGGCACCTCAGGAAAACTTAGCTCCAGGAGCACTGCTTTGACCTTGACCTGCAGTAACCGCGTTGTGGTGGCTGCAGGAGCATGAGCTCAGCAGCCTGTCTGATGGGGAAAAAAAACCCACACAGCAACCACTCTCCTTCCTTTCTTCTCTCCCTGCCATCCATTTGGTGGGCAATGTGGCCTCGCTGCAGCTTTATCTTGCTTCTTTAAAAGGCTCCCTGGCTGACACGCACACCGTATGGGAGCAGTCAGCCGAGGAGAGCTGTAAATCTCTGAAGGCCTCATCTTGCGGGGCACATTAGCTGTTTTAAACTTGTCAGCTTTCAGCGATGGAAATTGACTGTTCGAAGCCCTTCTTCCCTCCGTATCCTGCTCCATTTTACACAGCACAGAACCCGCTGCACCCCCGTTGCGTTGGAGCAGGGAGCTGTGCACCCTCCTGTGCACATCTTCAGGGACTGTGCGTGCCTTAGGGATGCTTCTTCAGGTCCCACCAGAGCTATGAGCGTCTCCAAGTTATCTCCTATTCTCTCCTCACTGGTCCTGCCCACATCTGCAGGTGAGGATGGGGACAACTACTTACAAAGCACACTGGTCCATGGGAGCTGGCTTTCTCCTGCCCATCCATGCAGTGTCCATGACACTAGATCCCTCTGAATCTGATCCTATAATAACCAACTCCAGCTTTGAGGTGAGCTGGTGGGACTCAAACACAGCACTGGGGGTGGGTGTGTGTTTGTATGAGCTCCAGCACCCAGCACAGCCTTGAACACAAATCCCATGGACACACAGCCTGTGGAGGATGCTTCCACAGCCACTGCCCTTGAGATGGATCCACCAGCACCAGCAGCTCTGGGGCCGTGTCAAGAACAGAGCATGGGGGCTGCGGGGAGTAAAAGCTCTGCTTGAGCAGCTCTATGGGGCAAAATCCCACACTCTTCCCAATAGGGAATGTGACCCCATCCGCACATCCACAGCTCTGTCCTGGTGTCAACACTTGGTGGGCACCCACCTCACCTCTCCCTCCCCAACCTGCATGCAGCTCAGCTGAGCACAGTGATCCCTCTGCATCCTGCTGGGCACATGCTTCACCCTTGCACCCCAGTCCCTGTGCAGGACCAGAAGGGAGCATGCACAGTCCTTGATCCCCACCCCATCCTCAGATGAACCCCACACTGGTTTGTGTTGGACCAGTTCCAAGCCCTGCCACGGGCAGGGACACCTTCCACTGGAGCAGCTTGCTCCAAGCCCCTGTGTCCAACCTGGCCTCAAATACTGCCAAGGATGGGGCAGCAACAGCTTCTCCGGGCACCCTGTGCCAGCGCCTCAGCACCCTCACAGGGAACAGCTTCTGCCTACGAGCTCATCTCAGTCTCCCCTGTTCTGACAGGTTCAAGCCATTCCCCTTGGCCTGTCCCTCGACCACTGCCTCTCTCCACATCACACACAGCACATTCTGCCTGAGGAGCAGCCTCACCCCGGGGCAGGATGCGGCCACCCTGGAGCACCCCCCATGAGCAGCAGCTGCACCGTGTCTGCAGAGAGCCTGACAGCCGTGCTCAGCCCCGGGCCCATGACCCTTCCCATGCACAGGGTCAGGGCAGCCGTGACGGTGGAGGCAAGGGGGCCTGGAGCAGCCCCCGGCTTCCCCCCGCTGCTGCTTCCCCTCCTGGTGATGGGAGGTAGGGGGGCAGCAGTCCAGGTATTGGGGGGGGGAATCTGTGCCAGGCAGCATCATCTATCGCATCCAAATGGTTGCCTGCGAATTCTCCACGCACCGGATGCTGCACAGCAGGGAGGGGGGAGGACGCTGGTGTCAGGGATGGGGAGAGTCTGCCGGGAAGGCAGCAGGCACAGCGGGAAGGGTCCCAGCTCCCAGCTGCCATCCCCCAGCACCGCTCCCTGCAGCGTCCGTCTGCGGCGGTGCCCAGAAATAATCTGGCAGAGAAGCAGAGCCACGTCCACCCACTGCTCCACGTGAGCGATGGGAGCCGGGAGCGCGGGAGCAGCCAGCTCCGGGCCCTCCCTTGGCTCTGGGGCCTTCTGATAACGCTGGATTTGGGTCCTGCAAACCTGTGACAAGAGGGGTGCCAGCATGGGGGGAGCAGTTAAGCTTGCTATCACCTGCAGGGCAGCAATTCCTTGGGGAGCCTGCCAGTTCACCTCCCCGCGGGCAGTGCAGAGGCTCCAAAAGCAGGGAGGGCACACGCACATCCCGAGCCCTCTCCAGTGCACGGTGCCAGTCCTGTGCTGGTCCCACAGCCCCGGCTGCAGGGACAGCAGAAGCTACATGAGAAGCCTGATTTTCAGATTGCTGTTCATGGCACGGTGCTCCAGCCCAGCTAAGGCCGACAGGTTGGTTATTATATCGACAGCATAAACGTGTCACAAATTGCCTGAATTAGCCAAGTGCCATGAACAGGTTTATGGATAATGGGATACAGAGCCCTTTCAGGAGCAGGCAGCTCGCAATCCAGTTAGGCAACTCCAGCCCCAGCCATTCGTTGGAAGATGAAAGCCATTGGGTACATCGGACAAAACCCAACATGTCTTTCATGTGTGGTGGAAGTGCCCTGCGGGCAGGACGCAGCCTGGCTAAGCACAGCTTGCTCCCGCAGCTGCTACCACCTCCTCCATCCTCTTCACCCGATTTGCTTCTTCCTTGGGGAAAAAAATCCTCCTTCTCTTCCCCAGAAGATGCTTTCCCTTAGGGTGTGCAGAAGGGGATGCTCGTACATTCCACTTGTATGTCTGATTCGCAGAGCAAGGACTTTGGGCAAAATCCTTTGTCACGGAGCCAGGACTGTCTTTAGCTTGGATTCCTGAATTAGAACTTACCAGCTGCACTGATTCAGCCTCAAGGCTGACCAGCTCCAGGGTCACATCCTGCAGCAGCTCTAACAGGGTGCAAGGAAGGCTCTAAGGGCTGAATTCACTCTTGCTGGGTTTTCTGAGCACGATCACTGCCTCTGACCCATGTTTAGGGTTTGGTTTTCCTGTAGCAAGGTGTTCCCCAGAGATTTAGCCCAGCTGAATGGGGTTGGGGTCACTGTGGTTAAAACGTGGCTGGTCTGATATCCTTGGCTGGGCTTTCCTCTGAGCCTGCAGCCACTCAGCCTGGACCTGAGCCCTACCAAGTGTTTTCGGGGGTGTCTCTGGAGAGCATCACCATGGGGCAACGGAAGGCCTGGAGGCGAGGTCCCCATCTTGCACCTCCCCAAGAGCATCGGCTTTAAACAGGGGCTTATTCACGTTCCCCAGCGCCTGGGTGCAGCAGGAGGGAGCGCGCAGACAAAGAGAAGGCAGCAGCGGTGCGGAAGGGCCGGGCTCGCCTCCCTGCACCAGCGTTCCTCAACTGAAAGCAAAACTGAGAAGTGCCTAAAATTAGAGCTGCCAAACCCCAGCTGGGGAAGCCTGGAAAGATCCCCGGGCCCTGGAGCCTTGGGCGAGCTGCATAAAAGGCAGCGGAGGGGAAGAGAAGGGAGCTCGGGGACCGTGGCAAGTAGAGCGAGGCACAGAGGGAGCAGGGAGCGGATGGCTGCTTCCCCCTCCTTATCCCACCGCCTGCTCACGACATCCCCTCCCCTTGTGCACATAGGGTTGGATGGCCCTGGCGGGGGCTCAGGAAGCTTCCTGTCTCTCTGAGAGCATCCATTTGGGGGTGCAGCAGGGATAGGGATCGTCCAGTCCCAGCACTGTGAGCATCCCCCATCAGACATTCCAGCTTGTCTGTCTGTCTGTCCAGGAGACCCACAGACCTCACACTGAAGCCTGAAGAGGTCCATGTACTTAGGAATTGCTCCCTCAGTCCTGCTGGTAAACACATACCTGGGCTGTTCTTCACTGGGGCTCAGAACCCCACAGGGTGCTCCCTCCCCTGCACCATGCCACAAAGCTGGCTGAGCTTCTGGAGGAGCAGGGGTAACTAAGGAAGCCAAAAGCTGGTGACCTGGGCCAACAATGTCCTCAGAGAGACTTGGGAATTCACCTCCACCCAGCAAACAGGGGTGGCAACCTTGTGACCCCCAGCTACCCACCTTGGGGTACCTTCCTGCACAGGAAGACTTGATCCAAGGTTCCAAAGCACTAGGTCTTTGTGCCATCAGCCAATGCAGCTGAGGTCCCTCAGCGTCCCCCAGGCCAGCTCCTCCCGCAGAGGTGAGAGTAGATGCTGTCAGGACCGGTCCCATCCACATCCTGAGGCTCCTCTGGATTCATGGAGCTTGCCCATCTCAGCCCCAGGCAGAGGCACCAGCCGTGCACCAGAGAGACAGCTGAAACCTGGAAAAGCAGCAGCTTCACAGGCAGCCAGTGACTTTGCCCTGAATTTGGCTTCCCAGCTCCTATTTGTCATGATCAAAGCAACCGAGGTTTAGCGCCAGCTTCACTGAGCTCAAGAGATGCTATAAAATGGCTGAGTCAAGGGCAGGTCTATATCATTTCCCTCAGTAACTGCAGCAATCATAAAGGCACCTGGTGGAAGCCTGGTCCTAGCCTATCCCAGGGCTAGGACCCACTCCAACCAGTCCTTTCTAATTGCCACTTAATAGTGCCCTTACCCACCTCATGTGGAGTAAAACAGCTCCTGCTTGTATCTTCCAGGATGGGGCATCCAGAGAAGCTGTGGCTGCCCCATCCCTGGCAGTGCTCAAGGCCAGGTTGGACACAGGGGCTTGAAGCAACCTGCTCTAGTGGAAGGTGTCCCTGCTCGTGTCAGGGGCTGGAACTGGATGAGCTTTAAGGTCCCTTCCAGCCCAAACCAGGCTGGGATTCTATGATTTGTCCATGATTCAGTGCTGGATACATGCAAAATCACCCAGGGAGGAAGGACGTGCACCCAGCAGCAACAGGGCTGGGATGGAAAATAAAACAGGAGGACTAGTGGTGTTCAGAGGCATAGATGAGGTGGGCCACCAGGAGATACAGACAGCGACACAGCTGTTGCTGAGGATAAGATGGGACAGGATGGGGCAGAATGGGATGAGAGAGACAAGAGGTGATGGAATGGGATGGCATGGGAGAGAACTGTTGAGATGAGACAGTATAAACCAGGTTAAAACAGGGGATGGGATGGGATGGGATGGACAGAAAAGGATGGAGCAGTGACTGGATCATAGAATCCCAGACTGGTTTGTGTTGGAAGGGACCTTAAAGCTCACCCAGTTCCAACCCCTGCCATGGGCAGTGACCCCTTCCACTGGAGCAGCTTGTTCCAAGCCCCTGTGTCCAACCTGGCCTTGAGCACTGCCAGGGATGGGGCAGCCACAGCTTCTCTGGGCACCCTGGGCCAGCACCTCAGCATCCTCATGATGATGGATGGATAAGATGAGGGGGACAAGAAGTCCTGCTGCGATCCAGCTCCCTGTGGCCACACTGGTGTGTCCCAGAGCCAGTCCCGGGTCACTGCGCTGCGGGTGGGACCACGTGCAAGGCCCAGCACCGGCGCCTGACACATCCCCATGAGGAAGCAAATTGCTCCCTGGAGCGTGAGATGCNCCTCATGATGATGGATGGATAAGATGAGGGGGACAAGAAGTCCTGCTGTGATCCAGCTCCCTGTGGCCACACTGGTGTGTCCCAGAGCCAGTCCCGGGTCACTGCGCTGCGGGTGGGACCACGTGCAAGGCCCAGCACCGGCGCCTGACACATCCCCATGAGGAAGCAAATTGCTCCCTGGAGCGTGAGATGCGATTATGTTGGTGACACCGCGGCGTGCTGCTGGGCGCACCGAGCCTGCCCCGCGTCCCCGCTGCCCCAGGGCTGGTGCGCAGCAGGAGGGGTGGGAACAAGCTTGGGCATGGGGCACTCCAGGTTGTGTCCTGCAGGAGACAGGGGATGAAAGGACAAGGTCAGGGCTGGCTGGGTGATGCATGCTGCGTGCCAGCCCCAACCCAGGGCAGCCACCAGCTCTGGGGGCCGTGCAGGGTGTGGAGTATGGGCCTGAGGTTTTCCCATCCCTGCTTCCCACTGGATGTGAAATGATGCACTCCCACCTCTGGCTGCCAAGGCAGATGCTCTGTGTCCTACCAGGCCAGCAGCTCACTGAGCCCCAGAGAGCCCCATGTATCTGGAGGTGAGGTGAGCCCTGCTGCCAGGAGAGGAGGTATATCTTCAAAGGCCTCTCAGGCGACACATAGTACCTGTTCTGCAGCTTACCCTTCACATTTGCTGCCTCTAACAGTTTCTGAGTGATGCCTGCCTCTTTATTTGAGATCTTTCAACAGCTGTCTGATAGAGAAGACCTTTATCTCGCCTCTCCCGGGCTCCCTTCCAACACTGATCTCTGGAGGTGGGGAAGAAGGGGAAAAAACATCCAGAATCCTCCTGACCGAGAGCTTCACCTAATCCAGTGCGTGTGGAAAATCACTGCCACCGCCCGGCGCCCGGCCCTGGCCCCCTTCCCACCCTCGCCAGCCAGCGCCAGCTCCTGAGGCTTTTGTGCAGGGAGTTTTTTCTCTCCTCTTCCTGCTGGGAGAATGGGAACGTCGGCGTTGGGACAAACCCTGGAGAAAGAGGCTTCACACGTGCTTGGGGCACTGAGTCGGGGCTTTCATTTTGTGTCCTCTGATCCTGAGGCAGATTTCCCTGGGATCACTGGGCAGGCTGTGAATGCCCCAGCCCACCACACACTAGCACAGAGCACAGAGCTTGTGCCCATAGCACTGCTGGGAGCCTGGTACGCTGTGGCACCAAGCTTTCCCTCTCCAGGCACAGCTCCAGCCTTGCCATATCACCAGGTCCAGCTCAGTGTGGTCCACAGCCCTGCCCCGGCCCTGGCCACCTCACAGCCACTCTTCCACTGTGAAGGGGATGGTGTGGAAGAGCTCTGCAGGATGATGGATGTGAAGCTTCAGGGCAGGTAACCACCCTCCTCTGCTCAATACAGGCTAGGAGTCACCTCTGCCACCTACAGATACCTGCAAGGAGACCTCTGCTAATGGAGGTCACCCACTCTGGATGAATCCTTCACAGGCAGAGAGACCAAGGCGCTGCAAGGCTTCCTCTGAGCTCTTGCGGCATCTCCTTCAGTACAAAATGGATTGTACCTGGGGTCCCCTGCTTGGGCCCTTGCTGGCCCCAAGGGATGAAGGCACCAGGTTGTGTTTGTGCTCTCCACAGCCAGCATTTCCTCTTGTCTCCATCACTTGCAGCTGTAAGGTCGTATAACATGTTCACCAGTAGTCTGCAAAACACTTGGTCCTTCAATTGGGATTAAAGACATGCAGGTGCAGAGTTTCTTCCCATCTGGATGCTCTGGACAAAGCTTTGCCTCAAGGAGGAAGTACACAAACTTCCCCATGCTGCTGGCTGGGGAGAGAGGGTTGTTATCCCAGATCACTGTAAGGGAAATAGAGTCACACAGTGCTCCAAGAAGCTCAGAAAGCTCAGAAAAGGCTGTTAGCATAATTCTGTCCTGCCTGTGCATGTCAGGCAGGGAAAAAAGAAATACAAGTAGTAAATACAAGAAATACAAGTAGTAAATACAAGTAGAAATACAAGTAGTAGGAAAATAAACCAAGACCAACCCATTTTACCTCCTGCATTCCCCGTTTCATATCATCTAATGGCCAGTTTGGACTGAGGCATTGCAATCCCTGCGCCATGTGCAACTCCAGACTTAGCATCACCTCCTCATCGCTATGGGATCGGCTGTGTAAATCACATGGGATTTGCTTGCTTCATTCCTCGAATGGTTTCCAAGCTATAAAGCACTTCCAGCATAGCTGCCAAGTTAAACCTGTGTGATCTTGCCCCAGGCCACTGAGATCTGAGCCCTGTGTACAGCCCGTGACCATACCCCACTGGTGTGGCTGATGGCACTCACCTCGCCCTGGGAGCTGAGGGAAGGGAAAGGGAGAGGAACCCTATGCAAATCCATTTCCTAATCTGGAAGGTGTAAAGGCAATACCTGTTTCTGCTCATGCTGTGTATGGATAAAAATGCGGCACAACTGCGGTGCTGTTGGTGCCAGGAATTGACAGCTTGGTTGCACCCGAAGTCCCTGCCCAGGCCTGGGTGGCTGAGTGGAGAGAAGGCAAAAACCTGCTGCTTTGGGCAAATAAAGCAGGAGGAAGCTGGAGTCATGCTCAGCGTGGTGCTTCCCAGCAGCATGCTTTGGAATTACCAACCCCTTCGTCAGCCACCCCGCCAGGGCTGGCAGCCCTGGAAGGGACATGGAGCAGGACCAGGGATGTTCAGGGGTCTGTGGGCTGCTAAGGGGGGATGCTGGGTAACATCTTCTGAAATGACTTCAGGATTTAAGGGCCCAGCTCTGCAGAGGAATGGAAGTTGCAGGAACTAGGTACCTAAATAAGAGTAAGGCACTTGAAAGCCACTCAGGATCAGGCTTTTAATTTACTCTTTAACTATACAATAAGAAAGGCTCTCGAAAGATAAGGGCTGCATTACAGGCTCATAGTAGATGTTCCTCTCAGCTGGTCCCCTGTTTCTACTGGGGCCAATGCCAGGTGCCTGGGGAAGAGATTACAAACGTGGCTGCAGTGTGTAATGTGTTCTTGTGCTCCTGATCTCCAGACATGCATGGAGTGGGATTTTGTGAGCTGCAGAGGTGCTGCCTTCCTGCAGAAGAGCTCTCCATGGGCTTTTTCCTTCTGCCTTTCCAACCTCACACCTCCCATGTGAAGTGGGAGCACCCTCTGCCCCTGCACCAAGGAGCTCCCCTTAAGGATGCTCCACAGAACAGCCATCTCCTCAGGTTTCCTTTGAACTCTATTCACTTCATTTCACCTATATCCTAGTTGGTATGTGAGAAGAAGCAGCAAACAACATCCATTTCCTCTCTGTTGTTCAGTCCTCTGCCTCCATGAACCAGATCTTCTACCACAGGGAAGGATGGTCCCAGTGGTGGAATGAAGCTTATTGTGGATGGCTTTGGATGTGGTTTTCTTTTCCATTCCTAACCAAAACAGAAATGCAGGAAGAAACTCCTGTCCTGCCATGTTTGCTGGCTCACCAATGCTCACAAGTGGCCTTGGAACTCCTCACTGTGATAAGAGCTTCTTGGAAGCCCAACACTGCTTCCAGAGGTGGGGAAACTGAGCCACAAGGCGACTACTTGGATTTCTTCTGGTCACCTTGTAATGCCACCTGAGGTGGTAGAAAAAGGCTCCCAAAGTCCAGCCACTGCCTTTAGAGGTCAGTCCAGCCAACATTGCTGGAGCATTTATTCTATTCATATGGTCTATACAGTTCTACTTTTCCATGGGTGGATTTATCCTCATACTGCTGCTTATTCTCATTACCAGATTTTAGCAGGTAAGCTGAAGCACAAGAGGAGCTACAAAACCCCACAGGAAGGTGGTAGCACAGGTTTAGGTACACCCATTGCCTGACCCTTCATCCCATGGCCTGGCCAGATAAGAGGGGAAGTGGGGTGGCAGCTCTCTGAGGGGCTGCACGGTACGCAGGCAGCAGAGGCAGGATGCTGAGGCAGGGGCATGAGCATGGGCTCCCCAGCCAGGCAGCTGATTAAAATGCAGTCCGGCCACCCTGGGCCTGTCCCCACCGTCTCCAGGCTTTAAATAATAGCTTAATTATCTCATTTACATTTGGCTCCTTTCAGGGAGACACTGCAGTTGATTAACATCTTCCCTCCCGGTGTCTTGCTCCGCATACCCACTGCATCCCCACATCACTGGTCCTGCTCCCTCCAGCACGGTTCCTTCAGCACCCACCACATCTGGCCTCCAGCCCCACTCCTCTCACCAGGTCAGGGCTCTGGAGATGCAGAGACAAAGCTTGCAAATGGCACAGCAGATGCTGGAGGATGGGAATAGATGCCCTGGCTGCACAGCTGCGCGATGAAGGCTCTCCTCATCTTCTCCCCACTGCTCGCTGTTGCTGGTCCATGTCCTGCCATTGCCTTGCTGCTGGCGCTGCCCCTGATCTCTCCCCACGTTCCCATTTCCACCCCTCACTGGGCAGCTTTTAACTTTCTTTTTTATCTTCTCTTTTTAACTCTCCTTTGAAAGCTCCAGCCAAACACTGAGCTCCTTTGAAGAAGAAGAAAATGTCTCTGTGGGTTGCCCTTTCTCACCGGCTGGAGCTGCAAGAGATCCCAGTGCCCAGCCTGGAGAGGGGAGAAACTGCCCAGGCACATCCCCAAGGGTGCTTCTGGAGGAGATCCAGGACTGAAGGCATCACCAGCCCTCACCTTGCAGACCCTTCGATCCCCCATCAGGACACCCAGGTTGTGCTCCTACATCACTTGGGGGTCTTGGGGACGATTCCATGTCACCTGCTAAGCTGAATGGGAGCCTTTGCAGTGAATTCATGTGTAATTAGCTCCCCAGGTATCCAAGAGAAGCGGTCAGGGGGATACATGTGGCACGGTGCTCCCCACTCTCCCCACCAGCCTGTCACACCACATCCTGAGCTGGGACCTCATGGATGGGGGACAGGGAGGTGATGGTAGCTCCATCCCACCCATGCTTGGCTGACGCAGCCAGACGGGAGGAGACAAATGTCCCCAAAGCTCTTTGGTAGACCAGCCCCTTTCCCTTGGCTGCTCCATCCTCTTGCCCCCCTTCCCTGGATCAATGCAGCCCCAGAGGCTCCATCCCTCCCCAGCCTTGGCAGCATAGCACTGCAGGCCCCGATGAATTACAGCCTCTTGCGTGAGTGGCAGGCATTTCCAGATAGTCCTATTGATTGCATGTAGCCTCCCAAACCCCTGCTCCTGCTGCTGATTTAGCTGGGATGCCTGCGTTGTCCCTTCTGTGACAACCCTTTGATCAGCTCCCTCCCACTCCCTTCAAACAGCCCCCCATTGCCAGGAGAGTTTGTGCTTCAGTGCAGAGGTGCTCTTTTTGGAACATATATTTTTAATGGGTATTTCAGACATGGCGCAGGCACGAGGGAGGAATTCTCCTGTGCCCTGGTATTTACATATTTTCCAGCATGTACAGCACAGGCAGGGGAAGGTTTCACAGAGGGAGCACAGCAAACAGGAAGGAAAGAGCTTTGTGCTTTGTATCGCCAGGGCCCAATTACAGCCTGCAAGGCAGGGAGCCCATCCGGGTATTGCCCTCTCCAGCCAGTCCAAGCTGCAATTATAGTTCTCGCCAGGCTCAGCAGGATCTGGGGGAAAAAATATCTCAAGAGCTTCAAAACGGATCGCTAGCTCACTCCTCGGGGCGCAGGGATTTTAGGGCACCATCTGCTCGCTCTTCTCTGCCAGCACAGATCCTGAAAACTACTGGGTTTCACCTGGCTTTGGAAAGAAGACAAGGGGGGAGAACCCAAACGTTCCCCACTGCCCTGCACTGAGAGCCAGGAGGCTGCCGAGGTGATGCTGCAGGGAGGGGGCTTCAGGGTGAGGCTGCCAGGGAGGGCTCAGGGTGTGCAGAGGACACAGGAGGAGATCCTGCAGAGCAGAGGTGATAGGAGGTGAGGAGGGAAGCTGGGATGAGGTCCCTGCTCGCACTGCGCGGGCTGACAACACCGACCTTCCTGCAGACATGGGCATGCCCAGGTACTGCACTGCTGCTGGTGCAGCCCCAGGAGCTGGAAGAGCCCTCTGACAGCATCTTGTGTCACTGGGAGGGACAGCAGAGAGCCAGGTGGATACCCCGGGGGTTGGTGACACTTCTGAAGCAACCCTGCAGCCAGTACAAGCCACTCAGGCCACCTACCACCACCCTGCCTCTCCTGCAGGCTTGGTTACCCTTGAGGTGGTCAACAGCATGGGGACAAGGGTGTGTGGAAGCAGAGTGATGGTGGCCATTGATGCCCGAGGACCCGTGCTGAGGATGAGGAGAGGCAAAATGGCCAAGGGAGCCACCTCCACACCCAGTCCTGCATGCTGCTCCTAGCTGCCTGTCATTGACCAAAGAAAGATCCTCTGCCAGTGACAGTGTTTTCCACTTTTGCAGGGCAGTTTCTAGGCAATGCACTGAAAAAAAACCCGAAGCTGCAGAGATAGTAGGAAGAGAGAAAAAGAGCTATATGGGAATACTGTGTATCATGCTAAACCCAGCAAGCTCTATTTTTGAGATAAACCAACAAATACTTCAGTGGTGCAAGTTTCTCAGCTTAAGCAGCCTCTTGAGTGAGCCAGATTTGACCTTCAGGCACTGGTAGGGCTAAGTGATGTGCAAGGATAGGGTTTGTCCCACCAAACTTAACACACAGGGTCCCACCACACTGTGTCCAGGCAAACGAGTTCTGTTTTCTCTGAAGCTTTTCCAGCTCCAAAGTCCTGCCTGGCAATTATACACGTTTTCAGGTCTAAATTTGTTGGCCTGTCTCTAGACATATGCTGTACTATATAATATGGAGCATTTGGCCATAGATTTCCATGCAGCAGCGCCGTCTGCTTCCGAGTGCTCACGCTGTGGCACTCCCTGCTCCTTCAGCACTGCAAAACCTACAGATTAATATTTCCATGTACAGGAGACTGCTCTGCACCTCAGGATGGGCAGGGAAGAGGTAAGCCCAAATCCAGAGTTACCACTGCTGAAGGAGAGGAAAGGATGTATGGGGACAGAGTGTAGGACATGGTTCATAGTCCAATTGCTCAAGCCAAGTGCTATGCACCCACCTCTCCCATACCTTCTCCCATAACATCGACCATAGATGTCCAAACACCACCCATTTTCTTCCCTGTGAGGGTGCTGAGGCGCTGGCCCAGGGTGCCCAGAGAAGCTGTGGCTGCCCC
>NDXB01001058.1:0-115600 GCA_002631895.1 Agapornis roseicollis
TCCAGTGGAAGGGGTCCCTGCTCATGGCAGGGGTTGGAACTGGGTGAGCTTTAAGGTCCTTTCCAACCCAAATCAGTCTGGGATTCTAAGACTACTTTGAGTTAACACCCATGGGGTAGTGGCATGAACATTTCCAGCCTGAACCCCCTTCCTAGAGACATGGTACTAAATCTCCTTTTAGAAGAGGAGTGATCTCTGTTTCTCACAGGAGTGACTGGCTCCCTCTCTTCTCTCAAAGCTGGGCAGGGATGGTGCCACCTTCCCTCTGTGCCAGCCCAGTGGGTAGAAATCCCAGGACACTGAGTTGAGGGTTTCCCTGAGGCTGAAGGCATTTAAATGCACAATTTCTACCCACAAGGAGAATGCAGCAATTACCTGCACAGGCACCAGGCAGGACCAAAGCCACTTTTCACCCCTCCTGTATCACAGGACTACCAAAAATGCAAAATTGAAGGACAAAAGATAGACAGTTTGCAAAAAAAAAAAAGTAGTGTACCTGGAACTTCATGGCTTGCGCTCCCTTTCTTGGGGATGGCAATGTCAAACTCTGTTACCAAGACTGAATTAAATAGTCTTTGAATAAAACATGTGAACAACACCAGGAACACAGACTAAACCCTCATGTGAATGACTGGATCACTGGGCTACAAAATCAAGCTGCTTTTTTCCTCTCCCTCTGCCCTCATGAATCTTGCATTACTGAGCATAGTAGCTCAGCTTCTTTGTATGTCTCCACACAAAACCTGCATGCTGTATAGGCATGATTCCAGGAGAGATACCAATAGTGAAGGAAATACTGATTCCTTAAAGAAACACAGTTGATTTTCTTCTGCTTTACAATAAATCTTTGTACAGGACCCCAGTGTGTATCCAGTCTTTACTGTGCTATGTTTATTCCTTTTCACAGTTCAGCTACAGTAAGAGGAAAGATTTACCCTTTCCAAGTATTTCTCTCCATCTTTGTTTATATTTGGTCTTTCAAGAATTAGTTTCCATTGGCATTTTCAATTAGTGTGTTTCTCACAAGCATCATTCTCTCTATATGAGGTTTATTTGAGTGCTTCATACTGATTTAATACCCAAAAAATTCATCTAACCTCTGTCAGCCTGGTGGAGGTGGACTGCACTCAGCAGTTGGTGTATTTTGATACCTGATTCTGTTGCATGCATTTCTTATGAAAAGAAACTACAGGATGTTAAGCACTGACAGTCAATGTTTAAAAGAGTGTGATATTCCATCTGGATTATACCATTCCATGTTGTCTTGGTCTACTGAACTACCCAGCCCAGGGAACACCTCTTGGCTTTATGTTCAGTCTTTGTTTCAATATTAATGTTTTTTCAACCATCTCACTCCTTTGTAATCTTAATCAAGAGCAACTTGATTATTTATCTTCTAATGCCACCTGAAACATTACCTCATGGTACTGCAGGAAAAAACTTAACTCTACTAGTGCTGATCAGAACTGGTATTTTCCAATAGGAGTTTTTTGTATAGAAAATTCTGTTCATACACACAGACATAGATATTCCATGAAAATAAGAATAAAAAATGTTCAGTGACTAAGAAATATTGGCTGAAAAATGTAAATAATCCCCACACATGCACTGAAGACCTTAAAAACTAGAAGCATTTATCCAAAACAAATACTACTCCCAGCATACATTCTAAATATATGTATATGCTATGCCATTTCCTGAGTATAGCAGCATAATTCTCCTGTAATACATTCTTCTGTGCTGGTCAATGGATGTCTGCAAGGTGCTGCTTTGTAAATAAACCAGAACTTAAAATTGCTTTTAACACAACTGTGCTATAAATGAATGTTAGGCGATGCACAGTGCAGTATAAGAAAACACCTGTATGATCTTAAGAACTGTAAACAATAGTCCATGAGTAAGAATGTACTGCTTTCATTACTGTCTTCTGACTTCCTGTTTCCCTCCTGCCCTTTTCAAGGTACCTGAAAAACATCAGAATCCCCCAAGCTGAGATAAAGAAACTGAATGTATATTTGGAAAAAGGTGAATGTCAGTGCTTAATAAGCAGTCTAAGGACACCCACATTCAAGCTTGCAAGAAAACAGCAGACTTCTGCCTAACAAGCAGGCAGAGGAGCACTTCCTGCGATCAGCTTGTTTGCCTAGCTTTTGCTATATTTTCCTCACAAGCATCTGGGCTTGGCAACAGGATAGTGCCAGAGCACATCACAAGAAATTTTACCAAAGCATATCCTACAGATCTGAATATAAAACTAACATATTGTATGCAAAACAAGTAAATTTCATATAGTCTTCTTCTTCCTATTAATAGCAATAATTTGCAGCATATTATGTCCTCTGAATTCTCATATATCTGATGTGACTTGAAACTGACAACTTCTGAAAGATGGATCATCTCTAATTTGTGAGAGCTCTGGAATAACTCCTGTCTTTCCCCAGAAATAAAGGCTGAAAAAGGAAGGAATTTATTTGTTTCTGCTGCCATTTCCTATAAACACCTCACTGTGCTCTAAACCCTTTTGCCATGAACACAACAAGGAGAAGCTGGTCCTCTGGCAGTTCTCTCTGCTCCATCAGATTCCAGCCCATGCACAGCTTTGGCACACAGCAAAACAGCATGTGGCCACATGAAGAAGCCTGCTGCTGCAAAACCCCTCAGCTGTCACAAACTCCAATGGGAAATGGTCCTGGAGAGCAAGTGGACATTACCAAGCCATGCAGTGACTGGCTGCCTGAGAGTCACAACCCTAAGGGCTGTGGAAGGGACCATGGCATTAACACAAGTCTGTGAGAACAAATAAATTAAGGACAGCTCTGTAAAAGCAGCAAAGAGCCTGGATGCAGCTCATTTGCATGGATAGGTGTCTGAACGAGCCTTGAAGCAGCTGGGGTGCGACAGGATGGCAGCAGCAAGGGTTGTAGCTTCAGCTTGGGAAGCCATTTGAGGATACAGTTCTGATTATAGCATTTCAGAAGCACAAATTGCAATTTTCAGGCATTATTTTCCAATCCCTTGCCAAGAACACATCTCCCCAAAAAGCCCCAGAGATGGCTTTTCCATCTTCTGGCTGGCTTTCACTGCACAGACCTTCTCCAAGGTCTTGAGAAGAAAATGGCAGAGCATGACAAGTAATGGTCAGGCATCACATTACTGGCTTAGGGAGACTCCTATTCAGTTGTACAGCATGCAAGTTTACACAACATGCAAGTTTACACAAAATGCCTCAGGTTTATTTTGTCCCATCTCTTGGGTGAAGCAATCCATCTGCACAGTTAATTAAACCTCACTGTTTTTTTTTCCTATCCTAGCAAACACCATCCACCTCCCTCAACTTTCTTTCCCTCTTATTTTGATGTTGGTCTTTTTTACACCAGGGATGGTTTGTTGGGCTTTCTTTCCCAAATATATGCACTCATGTTTACTCATGAGGTAGGCTGCTCAGTGAAGCAGCCTGGCTCAAGGAAGGTTGCAATGAGCTATAGAGGAGCAGGCAGAGCTTGGGATAGAACAGTGTCTCTTGCTATTCAGACAAGTGTGTATAATTTACTTTTTCTTACTATCTGACTTGAAAAATGAAATAAATATGAGTTAACCTCCTGATTTTTTCTTTGTTTTCTTGGGAAGTGGAAGGGAAAATTCAACAATTTTTGATTTTCCAATTGAAGTTAAATATTTTCACTTCTTTGGACATCTTTAAAAAATTAATTTCAATCCATTTTTCAGGCAAAGCCATTTTGAAACATTGATGGAAAACGGTTCAGATAAAAATGTCAAAATGAAGACATTTATTTTTTATCCCTCATGTTTGAAGGCAAAAGAAAAATGGGGCATGAGCTGTGCTTTCTTAGCTAGTATATTACTGGCTGACACAAGAGTTTGCTAACAAAGGAAAAACAAGCATCTACCTGCACCATGCAAAACATGACAGAAGAACCCTCAGCTGGCAAGAGAGGTCAGAATTTTCTTTGACAAATATAAATGTCTATGGAACAGATACCTGCTTCATGAGAAGGCCCTCTTAAATTGTCTTTCTAATCAATGGACTGAAAGAGGGAATAATTCATTCAATACTTTTGTGAGGTCTTTAGCCTAAATAAATGGATAAAAAGAAAGTGAAGGAAATCATGCCTAATTATTACAGTTTGATTTAGTTGTCCATTGATTAAGAACTACCATCATTTGAGATAGAGGGGAGATTTAAGTTAAATATATGGAAGAAGCTCTTCCCTGTGAGGGTGCTGAGGCGCTGGCACAGGGTGCCCAGAGAAGCTGTGGCTGCCCCATCCCTGGCAGTGCTCAAGGCCAGGTTGGACACAGGGGCTTGGAGCAACTGCTCCAGTGGAAGGGGTCCCTGCCTGTGGCCGGGGTTGGAGCTGGGTGATCTTTAAAGTCCCTTCCAAATTAAACCATTCTATGATTCTGATTCTATGATTTCATGTGGCGTCCATGTGGCATGGAGATAGACTCCCCAGAAGCATTCAAATCTCCTGTGGGCCCCTTGTCATATTGCAGGCTGATGTATTACATACCTTATGATATCTGGTATCTGCATGGGCAACAGAAACAAGCACCTTTTTTCCATCATTGATTACAGAGGCCATTGGGGATGACTTTCCCCAGAGCAGGCAGATTATATAGAAAAATCCAACTAACACAACTGAGAAAACAGATTCTGGTGGGAACAGAACAATTCTATATGATCACAAACAAATACCATGTTTGTGATGCACAAACAAATCACATGTAAATGTGATTAATTTCTCACAAACTGATGCAGTGGGGTGAAATATAATCTCTAAGCTAATGAAATATTAGCAGCCTTAACTATTCAGTTTAGTTGCTGGTGAGTTGACCAGCATAGAAAGAGCATAGAAAGAGAGCACTTCCTATGCTTAAAAGCAATGTTAAGGTGAAATAAGTATCTTTATAACCTGATATTTAGATTTGAAGAAAGTGTGATAGGAAGAAAACAAAGCCAAAAGCCTCAAAGGAACAATATAGCTTGTTTCAAACAATATTGATTGATGCATTGCCTTTTGAAATCAGCTTGGTTCAGGCAGGCAGGTGGTTGGATGAGCTGAAGGATCATGCACTATTTTGACAGGAAGGCAAACACATCAGTTTAAATTTAGCAATCCCTCTACTCAAGTTGTCATTCCAAAGCTTTCTTATGCCATTGACCTGATGTTAGATCAATAACATTATGACATTTTATGGCACAGCAGTGACATAACTAAACAGATTGAGTGAAAACTCAAAGATGGAAAAATGCCAAAAAGCATATATTAGAGACATGTGTTTTTCAAGGAAAGTAATGGCCTCTTATATGTTAAAGATATCAACTTGCTTCATATTTGCCGTATCACTTTATTTAGTAGGAATTGAAACTGCATTGGGAGATCACTTCTCCCTGAAGAAACTTGGACTGACTCTAAAAAAGGCCTGTTAGCGGAACTCATTACTTTTTGTCTGAATATACACACTGCAAGATATTTGTTCTGCTTGATTGTTTCGACTTCAATCCCATTTTCACCATTCTGTTATATCTGTATGCGAGACAGTATTATGCGAGACAATTTTCCTTCAAGTGTAACTGGAATCGCACTCTATGCATAAAACTAAATCTTTATGAACAATGACCAAATGTATGCTAAAATGTTTTATTTTTGACAGTACTCTCAAAGTCTGAATGAAAAGAAAAAATAACCTTATTTGAAGACTGACCATAAAATATCCTCTGCTCAAGACAGCCTAAACTAGTCCAAGTTTAGAGAAGTGTAAAGGAAAAAGCTTTGTAAGACATGATACCTGGCACAATACCTGATATGCAGTTTGTGATGTTGAGAAAGTACAGTAGTAACACAGATTGTATTTGGTGGACTCAAAAATTTCATTTCCATTACCCTGGACTTTTTCATCATTTGAAAGAGTACATGAGTGAACTGATGGCACTACAGGGCACAAATCACAGCCATACAATGAAAGAATGGGGTTTGACTCTCCAGGAGCATTTTGAACTGAATAAAGAATCTTCATATTTTACTTCTGGTCTGCAAATCCTCTGCAAGATAGATTACACATTTTGGACACTGGCGGTTTCTGTCTATGACATACCAACATTCAAACATTCATACTATCTGCATAATGTTACCTCTAAGCTGGTGTCCACAACAGCTAGTCTCCCAAGAGTAGGTGGAGAACAAACAGTGCTTAGAGGTGTGCTTTGCCTAACCTATTTTGGACATATGCATTAGAAGAAGTTAAACTGATCTACAGCCACCACTGACCACTTCATCTAGCCCCATAATTACAGGGCCTTGAGCTGCTAGATTGCTACAGACATCAGGTCAAATGAATCCTTGCTTGGATCATTGTCCAAAGAAAGTAATCTGCTCTTTGTATTATTTGTAGGAGAGATAATACTCAATAACGCAAAAAGTGGAGTACTAAATTCAGATGTGGGGAGCCTTTTGTTGAGAAAACTTACTGAGCATGGGTATTCTTAGCCACTGAAATAGCTGCCAGCTTTTACAGTAGCATTTTTGCAGATGTTTTGGTGAAGTTATTTCACCAGTAGTGAAGTTATTTCACCAGTGACCGGCAGCAGTGGTTGTGGTAATGTTATGCTTATCCTAGGTCTCCTCCTAACTCCAGTTCACAGAAACTAAGGGCTTGATTCAGCAGCTCACATGTGGACATCTCATGCCATTTTGGACTTTGTAGGGTATCCAACTGCTGCCTCCAGGGTGCATGGATATCTGTCGTAGATCATCCATTGTATTTGCCAGCCCCATGTGGATGACTCAGGTACCCTATAGCATCTCAAAGCAAAGGACTCACTTGTAGCTGCAGCTCAATAGCTTCTGTTTAACCTTAACTTTCTAGACCAAGCTGTCACTTTTAGCTCTGAAGCATGCTGTGTTCAAATCCCAGTGTTTAAACTAAACTTGATTTCTCAGACTTGGATATTAAATGAACAGTTCTTCAGCTGGTACAGTCAGATTAACTTCAGTGGTTTCCCTGGAACAGCACCAAGTTACATCCATCTGATCCAATCTGATACAAAAAATGAGCAAATAGTGCTCTGAGTCAAAGCTGCTGGTATCCCATATCTGAATGTTTGCATGTGATCATATCCTTACACTTGACTGGTCACAATGAAAGTAATAAATAAACAGTGCTTGCAGAAGGAAAGGATGGAACCATTATCCTTAGCAGAAGCTTAAACTAAAGATACCTTTATTATTTCAGGAAATTAACCTCAGTGCCATAGAAAACTGGTAAGAAATATGGACCTTCTGGAGGTATGTGAAGAGAAATCTTACATATGATGACATCTCAGAAAAAAAATCACTGGCTGCTTGTGGATTAGAGTCTACATTTCAGTATTCTTGCTTATTCTGTAACTTTAAGGGAATATTATTACAGATACTTATTGTAGGCATCGGTGGCCAAAAGCCAGCGAAGTGAGGCAGAACACAGAAACAACAGAATAACTTGAAATAAGAAATATTGAAGTCACGCAGGAAGGTTTTAACAAGAATTGATTTAGCTTTGCTCATCTCCTGAAACTGCCTCTTCTTTCATTTTTCTTCTTTATGATACATTACTCTCTTGCAAATAAAACATCATCCCCAAATGATGAGGAAGGGATTAGCTTGCTGATTAACGAGCTGACTGCTCACAAGAGGAGTTTTCAGGTGCTTCATTTGAAAAAAAACAAAAAGAGAGGAAAAAAAAAAGGCTAATATTGAAGTTTTGGAAGATTTATTGAACTAGATGAGATGTTTTAAATGCTTTGCAGCTCCTCCTGTACACATGCAGGATTCAAGTGAGCTTCTGACTTTGCTGCCTGTGTGCTGGGAGTAGAGAGAGGAGGGGAAATGTGATTCTCAGAACGCAAAAGAAACATTTTAATATGAAGATTAAAGGCTTAATTTTGGGGGATAGGACTCCCAATGGTGCAAATCTCATTAACTCCAGTAAATAAATCCGACCACCTTCTTTCACTGATCCGTTTTGTTCCATGATACCCTCTAACTGGTTCTGGAGTAGTCAAGCCGTGTTCATGTCAGCATTTTTCCTTGAGGCATTTACCATTCCTATAACAATCTCTTCATGCAAAAAGATCTGCTCTTGTGCTGCTGCTTTGGGGTATGCATTCCTTTTATTGCTCAAGCTCTCCCAGTTCTTTCTGTTTGCTTTAATGCTGTTAGTCTGGTATAGCTAATAATCCCAAAATTGCACAGGAGTGCAATCCACACATAACGGAATGACCTATTGGTTCTGGCTGGGTGAAATAAAGATCTGAAAACACCAAATGAGGATGGAAATTCTGCATTGCAGAAGTCTCCACATTTTATTCAGCTTAAATGCAATGTTGACTTGTAAGATAGAAGGAGACATGGCCTAACATGAAGGTCATCTAACAGGTGAAGTACCACATTGCACAAAGGGCAATAAGAACACAGACCCAGTGAGTACTACTGGAAACTTCCTACATGAAGACCAACCCTCACTTTTTGTACACAGAAGATGATTTGAATTAGGACAGTGTGTACACCAGTGCTGTCTACCCAAGATAATTTTAAGACTTCAGTGTCACTGCCTAAATGGCCAGATGTTGCTGCCCACATTGCTCCATTTGTCCTTGCACACTTGATTTCTTACATGAAGAGCTTTTCTCCATATTTGGCTGAATTTCACTTGCAGCTTCTAATAGCTGTGAGTTTGATGAGTGACACTGGTCTGACAGCAAGTGGAGCTCAGCCAGCAAACGGGCAAGTGATTAAAAGCACTAAGTAAGGACATGATGAATTCTACCACACCAAGAATTTATAATAGCACCCATGAGATCTGCAAGGGAGCAGAGGACCTGAGAGTAACCATATTTAGGATCACCAGCTGTGTTGCCGTTGACCCAAGGGAACACAGAGGATGCTGTAGCTTCCACTTGCCAACTCCTTTTCTTTTGCAAAACCATATAAATGCATCTGTGGCTCTTGGACCATATGGAAAACATAGTTATCTAGCTAATGCAAATAAATGTCACTTTAATTATGTGCAATGATGGCTGTGATTTCTGCATGAGAATTTATTTAATGCATAAATAAAGCAAGCTAAATATAATGCATATAATAAATAATATATAATATGATTAATATATATAAATATAATAAATATTAACCCATGTTCAGTAACTGCTTTTCTAACTTAAAGTATAATTCTACAACAGCCCTTTCCCCAATTGCCTAGATTATGATAGAGCTCCTTAGATCCCTTGATATCAGAGTAATCAGTCAAGAATCGTTTGTGTAATTATACACTTGCACACACAAAAGTTGTGTCCAGGTCTTGGAAGAGCAGGAACAGCACACTGAGCACACCAAACACTATGATATCTGTTTGGGAATGCAGTATTGCTCATGGGTGGTGGAAACAAGATAATTCTCACAGCTCTCTTGATTCCAGGCTTAGGAATCCACATGTACTCAGGTATAACTAACAGAAGCCTGAAATCTGTGTACCAGGCTCTACATTTGCATAAAGGCTAGACACAGACATAAGCCCTGCAAAGAAAATGGGGTGAAATTCAGTCACCATTTAAGTTAGTGATGAAGGTCCCAATGATTCCTCTAGATCACATTTTCTTCCCTGAACTTTACAGCTTTATCCGAGTGATATGATTGAGGACAAAGTGAGCAGAATGTCAATGCCTTGTTTTGTAACCAGACAAATTTTGGCTGCCATAGCAGCTGCTTTTTTACCATCAAGCACAGGTCAGATAGAGGAGTCGGCAGACCCCAGGGAGCTGACCCATGTCTTATCCTTGCCGCAATAGGTGAGCAGCTTTAGTGACCAGGCATGATTCAGCTCACAACCTTTCTGTCCCTTTCCTTACAGTCTATATTAAACAAAATATGAGCTACACAGTAAAGCCAGAGTGGATTTGAAATTCGGCTGTACAAGTCCACCCACCACTAATAAACCATCTGAAAAGCTGCTATTTCTACTCAACACTTGACTATATATTTATGCAGAGAATAAATGCAAATCTCAGGACAGTTCAAACAAATTGCCATTTTAGAAAGCATATGTCATACTGAATTCACGTAGCAGTTTGTACTCAGGAATCTTGCTTTTATGTGGCTGCATGGTCAGAGAGCACATTTAAATGGATTATGTGGGTATCTTCCTAGAAAAGGATTGACTGAAACATTAGTGAAGAACTCAATGTTGAAACTACTGCCGTGACCGTGTGATGCTGCCACCTTCATCAGAGCTCTCATCAGAGAGAGATGTAAAACAATGCCAGAACATTATAGCATATTTCCTTGTCATATCTTTCCCTTGGCATCTGATTTTGACCACTACCAGATACAAGATACAGATCGAAAGATGGAACTTTTGCCTGACTCATTAGTACAGCCACTTTCACAGTCTGAAAATACATTGTCTCCCTTTTTTTATGGCAGCTGGGTGGCTGCCACTAACAAGCAGTTGCTTATGAGCATTATTTCTCCTCAGGTCCTTAAAATAGAAAAAGCAAAGTATGCATTGCCAAAGAGTTTTTTTGCTTTCAATTTTAGATATTTCAATTTTGGGGCAATACTGCAGCTTACTGAACAAGAAAAGACACATCTGTAATACACTATAGCACATATTTTGTCCCACTGGCAATTAATTTCCTACCATGAAGCCTTTTACATTCCAGTTACTGGTGTGAGCAAATAGGAAAAGTGCATCAAGTTATTTACTGGATGTAACTCGGAAGGCAAAGTCAAATCTCACAACCAAGGAAGGGTAAATGGTAAGTTGATAAGGAATGATTTTCTTGGTACTTAGTGCATTCTGTGCTGAGTGATGGTTTCTTCCAGACCTGCCCCTCCTCCGGTCTCACACATCCATTCATTTGATCTGATTTACCTTACTCTTCTCCTTTCTTATCTTGTCTCTTCATGCTGCATTAAATTCAGGGTGTGATACATACCCTCCCTGGCAGTGTTCAAGGCGAGGCTGGATGGGTCTTTGGGCAGATTGCTCTAGTGGAAGGTGTCCCTGACCATGGCAGGGGGTTGGAACTGGAGGAGCTTTAAGGTCCCTTCCAACCCAAACCATTTTATGATTACAGTGGCTGATCCCTTTATTTTCTGCCTGAACAAAGACCAGTGCTGAGCGAAAGAGGGCAAAAGGACAAGTGTCACAAGAGACCCTTCTTGCCTAGTGAAGGACAGGAGCTAAATCATTTCCCAAGTTAATTTAATTCTTTGCTATCCCACCACCTCCCCAAAAAAGTGAAATTCAGAAATACTACAGAGCATGCACATAGAATGGTTAAAGACTTCCTGGGCCTCATCCTAGCACAGTCCCAATAATACAGTTTGTTAAGTTTTGGACACAATGGAATTGGTTGATTACTTACGTGCAAGAATAATAAATATGATTATTAATAACTAATGCTTGTAAAGCTTTTTGCAAAAAGATAGTTGTTATAGAAACATTCAGTTGGTCACATCTACAGCCATTACTGCAGCTTATTTATTTTGAAACAGTGAAAACAGGAAAATCCATATGTGGCAGAGGTTAATAATACAAGCTTGTTTTTTTATGAAACAGATATCTGGGAGAGTATTTTTTTCACTTATTTAGTTGCAGATAACAGGCTACCTTCATCACTGAATTATTCCAGCGATTATACAGCTTTATAGCAACCTGAGTCTACTGCAGAATAGGGCAGAAGCAATGCAAAACTGAATCACACCCATAATTCTTATAGTTCCTTAGGAAAACATGGCTGCATTGCTTTTGCCTTTTTGCATCCATGAACAAAGTGAGGCCATTGGAGTATTAAGTACTTTGATAGTCAGTAATTCTATCTACTACAGATCATCTTGTTTGGCAAACCCTTTCCTAAAGAGCTCAGAAGAGGTTTATGTGTTTCTTTTTTTTGTTCAGAAGATGGTTTGCACTTTTAACTAGAACAACATCTGAAAATAAAAATACAGATGGATGTGTATTTCATTCCTTCCTCTGCCTCCACATTTGAAACAAAAGTGATTCACCAGCAGAAAATAACCTTGGAAGACCCTTTCTGATGGAGCAGAGCTTCCTAGAGCTGTTGTCTATGGGGAATGCTGGATCTTCAGGTGACCATCTGGTGAGTCACGACTGTAGACACTACATTGAAATGTGTCATAAAATGCATCAAAGATAAGAAATCTTCTGTTTCCCCTGCCTCTATTTCTAGTTTATTCACAGTACAAGAAATTAAATCTAGTAAAATCCTTTGGTTATCCTGAATTCTAATATTTAATTTTATCCTTATATTATATTGCTCTTAATAATTGCTTTCAATTCACACAAAAAAACCTTTCATTTGAAGATGTCTAAACCCATCTCAAGGTCAGCCCTGACAGCGCTACCACAATGCACAGAGCCTTTGGAAAGGCTTCTTTCTGGGCTGAACAAATCATAACTTGTCATCTCAAATTTTTAGAGCCATCTGTTTGAAGAAGGCATTAAATCTACACTATTTTTATCCAGCAACTCCAGCATCTATTTTTATATTTGTTATGTTTTACAGGATCTCTGTTGTTTGCTTCTTCAAACGCTTCTCAAGAGGTTTAAGCTTTGGATGGCTTCTTATTTTTAACTTCCTGAATTGCTACTTGTTATTATATTTACCTGCATTTATCTATTACAGGGTAACTCAATGTCTTCCAACTGTCAGCTCTCCTTACATCTCACAGGTGAACTGTTTCCCGTTCGATACGTATTCATGACTGTATTTGAAATGAAAGTTTAGAATGCAAAATTATGTTTTCCATTCAGATTCTCTTTTGTCTGCAGATGTACTAGTATGACATCCAGTATATACCAGTCTGGTTTGACCCAGGAATACACCCTAAGAAACAGAGAATGTACATATATCTTCTGTGTAACAGGGGGCAGATCTTCACTATTTCATAATATTAATATCAGAAAGGATAATTTCTTTCAAAGAAACAGATGTCTGAACCCAACAGGAGAGCTGGGTTGGTTTGTTAGAGAACAGGGGGAGAAGGATTTTGACAGCTTTCCCTGAAGAAAAGGAGGAAAAAGGTAAAAGGAAAACAAAGTAAATAAATCCCACATTGATTCATTTGGTTTTGCAAGAATTAAGCTGGAAGTGCCTGGAATACATTACTTGAAAGTACTTCCTTCTACTCCTTCCCTATTTTACTCTGACTGGATAAAAACTATCTTAAGATTGATGATATGGCAGAAATGCTACAAACTACTGGCCCTGAAAAATAGAAAACAGGCAAGTACCCAAGCTCTTGAATTCCTGGTGCATACCAGGCTTCTTAAAATCACAGATAAAAATATATAGAACAAAGCAACCAGTAAATGAACATATAGTGGGGTAGCTGTATGCAATGACCCAGTAAAAATTCCAGTGCCAGTACAGTAAATAGTAGTTTTGACATTGCTTTCATAGGAACCAACAGCTCATCTTCAAGTACATGTATTTTAGACAGTAATCTCTGAGAAAAACATATAAATTTAAATGAAAAGCTTCTGGTTTGAATTCAAACTCACTCAAAACAGACCTACATTTGAACTGAGCAACTCAGATTTGAATTTTAACATTTTTCTTCCTGGACATTTACAAATGCACGCAAGGTGATCAATGCTGTAAGGGCTGCTGGCCTAGGCTTTTACTGATTAAATAGTAGATCTGAATTCTTCTACTAGTTTTCTGGACTTAAATCATGTCTAAACATGTTTAACAAATGTCTAACACTCCCTGGTAGTGTTCAAGACCAGGCTGGAGAGGGCTCAGTGCAACCCAACCTAGGGAAAGGTGTCCCTGTCCATGGCAGGGGGTTAGAACTGCATGAGCTTTAAAGTCTCTTCCAACTCAAACTGTTCTGTGATTCTATGATTCTAAATTAAGCTATTACTTTTGGTTAGGCTAAACACAGAAAGAGATCCTCACACGAGCTGGGCGGTCATTTAATTTTTGGGGGCCAGTGGCTGAATTCCTGGTAAAGAAATCTTCTCAGCACTGTGACCTTGCAAGTAGCTCAGTCTCAAGTGCTGGAGAGCAGCTTGACCCACTGTCTGCTGAGGAGTATAGAGCTGACATGGGAAAATCTACTGCAGACCCAAAAGGTAACAGAAACTATCCCCTGCTGTGGTCCAGTGCTTCACTCAACTCTCTTGAGCTGAAATCATGTTTATTATTCCAGGGTATTCTACTATATGTGTATACAGGATACAGTTCATCACATATGATGAGGTTCTCAACCTGCGTCCTGTACACCGTAGGAAGCCTGATAGGACAAATGATGGCCAGTGACCATCACGTGGTGACTCTTTATTGAGCATTACTTAGAAATACTTGGCTGAAAATAGTCTAGCTGGTGACACAACTTCTTAATGGGTTTGCCCTTTAGCAAGCCACTCGAAAAGTGTCTGATGACATACGAAAACTGATATTCAGTGTCCTGGATTTCATCCTTCTGATGTTTAAGCATGGAAGTTAAGCCATATTTCAGTATTTTCTGAATTCAGGATATGTTTTGCTTGTTTGTTTGTTTGTTTGTCTGTGGTAAATAAAAGGTTTCTGCTTGTCTGGACATTAATTTACAACTAGTATGTCACTAATACTAACAATTGCTTCTTTGCAGTTAGTAAGTAATAAGAAATAATCCATATGAGGTTGTCTGGATCAAGATTAAATAGAGAACTGGTTTATTTATTGAAAAAAGGATGAAAAGTGCTTGTGTGTTATGCCGAGCAAACAATCATATTTTGGCTGTAAAACACATATTTATAGAAGAAGTACAAATCCAATAAGCTCTTCCTTTCCTTCTCATTATTAGGCCCCACTTTATCACCTGTTTCAATCAAGGCTCTCCCAAGACTGAAGGAAGAAGCTCTTTTATTTTGTCTCCATTTGCTTTATTTTCCAATAAAGGGTAAGTTGCTGTTTTCTTTTTTTTGGTAAAGGTTGATTTTTGGGAGGGTTTCTGGTTTTAATTTGCCAGTGCAGTGTTGTATGTCAAACAGGTTCAATAGCCAACTCTTATTTATCATCTCCATGAAACGCTTAATGTTTACAACTCCATGAAAAATCCCAAACTAGAACAACATCTTTTAGCTATTTTGGTCACTACTATTAAATAAAAATGGAAAAAATATAGAGATGTACAGAAACTATTATTGGTAAACAGATTGTATCAAGAAAAGAGAGGTAAAAGATTCTGAATATGGCTTTGTAATAGAATATTGCACCAAGATGAATCTTACACTTGTCCTTCTGTTTTCTGCAGTTATTTGGCTCAATGCAAAATCATGCTTCTTCTGTATAAGAAGATGGACTGACGTTGATTCAGATGTCCATGAAGGGCTGCCTAATGCCGTCTCAGAAGGCACCCTGCCTGACACCCAGGCAGATATGGTCCTATCAGAGACCCAGATTAGTTGGATTAATAACGGATTATCAAATGACATTAGACATCTATGTGTAGGCAACTGAAGTACATCTACTTCAGGGTGAGGCAAATACCTTTTAAGTTCCTTCCTGTTGATTTAAAACTCCATTGACTACACCAGCTGCTTACACACCTGTTTTGCATTTAAATGGAGGTGTCCCCAGTCTAGAGCTGAGTCCTGCTCAAAAAGAAGGAATGAGGCCAGCTAATACTCCAAGGGCAAGAGAAGGTAGGAACAGCCTTCTATATTTACCTACATTTATGTAGCATAGGGTTGAGATTAGCAGTGAGTCTCCAAGGGATCATCACAGACCATCGAATATACACATTCTGTGTTTTCTACCTTGATATAATTTGCCATCCGGCAGAATAGAAACAAATTAAAAGTCTACAGTTTGGATGCAAAAGGAAAACAGAAAACCACTCTAAATTCTCACCTAAATTATTATTCTGTTCATAAAGTCACTGTTGATAAAAACTACAAAGCAATGATCCTGTCACCATCTCATTGGCAAACCTGTGCTGGATAATGCATTATTATAAAAGAGAAAGAGGAAATAATGACACTTCCAATTTAAGTATTAAAAAGAGGTTTGGTTTGTTGTTTTGTTTTACTCTTAAGAGTTCAGACTCTCCTGAAATGCAAATAACGAAAACACTTCTAGAAACACAAGATTAGATTGAAGCTCTGCTCTTCTATATCCTGAGCAAACACAAATTAAGCTTTAGAAGTCTTAACATTACAATGCCGAATAAAGGCAAAAACCAGATGGGTGGAAGTGAGAAAAGATTACTAAGTAGATCAGGAATAAAAAGCCCAGGTGCTGAATCTATGCATGAGCTTAGCCACAGCAATGCCAAGCCTCACATGCTGATGTGACAGTACCCAGGACTAGTCCTTAAGGAGCTTGAGAAAGTATTTTGGTGACAGCTGAGTTCCTCAGAGATAATGTGGAGGGAATGTTAATCTTTGGTCCTGGACACTAAGAAGGACTGGATCCTTTCCAGGGCTGTTACCTTGTCTATACTTGCACATGTGATTTCTAACCCTATATATAAAAGGACCTCATCCTAAGATCTGACTGGAGATATATTTTGCTGTTATATCCTGACACCATGTTTTTAATTTCAGTTTTGGGGGGAAAAGGAACCCAACCCACGGCTTTCCTTTTAACAGTGACAAGTAACATTTTCACCAAACAGATGTCTCTTTCCAGTGCTGAAGGGGACGTAAGGCAAAATCTTCACAGAGAAAGCTCTGGACTGACGGATTCTAAACTGCCAGCTACATACCAGCCATATTTATACAATTCTGTGATCATCCTAAGCATTTATCACAACCTTTTACAATTTTCACATCTTTTGCAGGTTCATATTTAACCCATTCTGTGTATCACAGGCTTTATGCCAAAAGCCACATGGGATGCCTTATGGTTTCTCAGAACAGTATAGCATGTTTTGCCTCATGGGTCCGTTCCCTCTCAATACAAATATGGGCACCAGTAAAACATGTATCTGGGCCATGGGACAGCTAGAGCTGTCCCATGGTGGCCTATATCCCTAAACAGCTACTTGCCTGCCAATGCCAAAAGCCTGTTCTTGTTACCCAAAGTGGAAATTCTAATTGCAGCTACTCAGCAGTAGTAATTTGTGACTGAAGTCCTGTCCCAGCATTTCTTATTTGAGGAATACCATCTCTAACTTGGACCAGGAGGTGTGTCTTAATGTACCTTATGAAGTTATATGCAGTCACAAGATACTGTGCAGCTGAATGTGGGACGTTTGGGGCAAAGTTAAACACTATGAGTGGATAGAAAGGCTACTTGCTGAACATCAACCATCCAAAATCAGAGGTTTAGTGGATAAGGGAAAGACTTGAGCACAACAAATCACTGCAGAAGTAAGAATGTTCTTTCTCCCCACATCCACACCGGAATTTGGCATTCTTGAGTCCATGCTTGAGTGAGCAGAGGGAAAAAAAAGGAGAAAGCTAAAGTCTGCAATCCCAGGGAGCAAAGTATGTAGCTTTATGTTCTTATTTCCTTATGATTTTATCTTTGTCCTGAATTGAGCACAGAAAAATGCATTCTCTCCTGAGAGGGGAGCAGCAAAAACAAGGGCAATGCATGCATGAGGTTCATTTTAGTAAGGGGCGCAGAATCAGCAGCAATTTCACAAGTCTGATGTGGACCAAACCTACTACAGAGCAGCTTTGGCAGGGAATATAAAGGAGTTTTTAAAGGGAGAGTATGCAGCTAACAAACAAGATCAAGCATGATAAATGTCAAGGGCTAATATGAGCTGGAATGCCCCTTACAGGCTCAGAGCTTGGGTAAGAAACAAAGAAACTTCAATCAATAGAGCACGAGTGCTGGAGAAAGAGGCACCCTGAGGGTTGTATTTCAGGAAAAAGCAATTTCAGAGACTGAAAAGAAAATAAACTCTGATTTCTAAATGCTTATGGATAGCTGATAGCTCAGAGTTTTAGCAGTTGCTTTCCATTACTGCCATTTCATGCAAATATTGCAGGTGAATCATTATCATAATCGCCCAGTTTGGAATACAATTGTCTGTGTGGTTGTTCCATGTGAGAAATAGTAATTCTGTTTGCTTGCCTCTGCCAGTGGTGCCAGATGAGAAACTCGTTTTTTTGTATGTGTGATAATAAAATCAATTGGATTCCACAATTGTTCAGAAAGAAGAAACTTAAATATTTTAAGAGAAGCAGGTCTAAAATAAAGTAGGAAAACAATTCTCTCCAACTGTAATTTCTTGCTTGACTGCACAACAATTTTCTACAAACTACCTTCTTCTGTAGATTCAGCTGGAATTCAGCCAAGATGGATCCTATTAGAAAAACACTTACATCCATCTTTAAAAGTCTTGACATCAGCCCTATTCACGTTTCCTTTACTTTATCTACCCAGAAAGTTAACCCAGGTTTACCTGCCTCTGAGTAGATGGATGGGGAAGGCCCCATATACAGTAGCTCTCCCTACAGCTTCTCTGTAAAGGCCCTCTTACAGACACACAACTCTTCTCCATATGGATAAGGCAGGTTGGATGGACTGCAGGAAGCATCCTGTGTTCCTCTAAATGAGGGGAGCATGTGAGATAGTAGATGGAGAACTGACACAAGTTTCTCACCTTATCCAGGAGATAGGAATCTTCCATGGAAGTAGTTGTTTATCCTAACTTATTACTAGTGCTGTTAAGAGTAATTTTCCTATGGCATATATCAGGTTTCCACTATTTTACCCATTTTTAAGGTCTTTTTTTTTTTTTCCTAAGGAAAATTTAAAGGATGAGGCTTTAAGCCCTGCAGTCTCCTTCCTGAAAGTACATAGTGTATTGACTTACTAGCCCTTTTTTACTTCCTTTCTTTTTCCTAGTAGGAATCTTGACAGGACAGATCCATTGGTCTTACTTAAAACCTTTTTATTTCTACCCATATTATTAGTTAAACTTGACACAGACACGTCTCTGGATTGCAATCTAAAGGCATCAATACTCATTTCTGAGTTACACAGGTGAAAAAAAGCTTTGTTTTTCTTTAAATGAGACATATTCTCTGTCACAGTGTTTGAAAGACTACATAGTTCAAGTTGCTTCTTCTCAGCTATTGAACAGAAATCAAGCTGTAAAGGTGTACAATATTGTGTGTATATAAAATGTGGAAGTCTTTCTGGCTGTATTTGTCAACCAGTTCATTGAATTTACATACATGGAATTTCTGCAAAAGAATATGGGCAGGAAACAAATAGTTTTGCACACAAACTTCCTCCATCTGGATGTATTGTGCAAAAATAGAGGAAACTGAGAAAAAAGTGTTTCCATATGCATTTGTTAATGGTTAGAGCTCTGGTTTACTAATTACTGAATATGTCAAAGATTAGTATAGCCTTAAGGACATATATATAGGAACATATATAAACATGTTTTATATACATATAAAGCAAAAAATCAATGTAATTATTTCTCCTAGTGGAGACTGACACAATCAGTCTGGTTTTACTTTCTTAAATTCCATAGGTCATTTTTCCATCCCTTCTTTTTTTACATTGGAAATCGCTTCCCATGATTTCTAGGTGGAATTAGAAAAATTAATTTCTTCACTATTTGAATTAAGATGCCCTAGAAGATGAAATGAGGCACCTTTGGATTCAGCAAGCTGCCAGTCCAGTTCCTTCTGTTCATATAGAAATGTTCACATAAGCATCAAGCAGTAAAAACCACACTTGGAAATTGGTACTGGATATGGGTTTCCATACCGAAGATTGGATGGAAAACCAATAAAGGCAAAGCAGTCACAGGATTAAAGAAACTAAACTATTGCTGTATGCAAAAGGAAAGTACAGGGAAATGATGTTGTACTATAAACAGGAGAGAACAGTCAACACACCAATATGAAGCCTGATGTTTCAATGTCATTATAGGCAAAGGCCAAAATTGAAGCAGTTTTCTGATTTTTTGATCATTTTTTGATGCAAAGGACTCTTAATATTTACTGTTAACAGAACAGAGGGAAGAAAGACACCAAAAACAGTTGAAACTTATTTTCAAATAACTAAAACTGATTGAGAAATTCCATAAAATGGAGACGATTTGGAAAGATACTTCTGCAAAGAGCAACTCGAATGAAAATGAATGCTTTCAAAATCAAGAAGGTATATGAAAGCATAGCCAAATAGATGCTACTTACCAGTTTTCACATTCAGCCCTGGGCACTTGCTGGGTGTCCATCTGCAGCCTTAATTAATATGACTTCCAGAAAGAACAAGCTCAGAATGCTCAAATGAAAATAGGGTATGTGTCTTGTGCCTCAATTTTGACAGTCAAAACCAATGATTCCGGAAACCCTGAAAAGCAAAGCATACCTTAGGCTTGATGTTCTACATCTCATTTTAGAGACTCCTATCTTTTTGAAACTCTTTCCTTCTGGATTTTGTGTCCCCAAGATGTCCATTATCACAGAAAAAATAACACATGCATATCCCACAATTGCTTTGTGAGGATAATCATACTGAAATATGTGGGTTGCTTGAAAACTGTAGTGATGGTTTAGAGGTTAGCAAGGGATGGTGAGAGCTTGAAATCCATCACACCTTTTCCCTAGCAGGGAGGATGTAGTGCCCAGCTTGTTCACTGAAGGAAACTTCCTTCTGAAAGACAAATCTTGCACTCTTAGTTTCACTTCCAATGACTGTGACTTCTCTCTTCTATTCTACTGGCACAGAGATCCATCATGATCTAGTGTGTGGTGTCCCTGTCTATGGCAGGGGAGTTGGAACTAGATGATCCAACCTTTTTCAACACTAGGTCCTTTCCAACCCTAGGTCCTTTCCAACCATAACTATTCTATGACTTTATGATTCTACGATCTCTTCCTCCTTTCATGGTAGTTATGGCTGGTAGAGAGTGACGAAGAGGGAAATCTGGTATGGGAAACTTAATTTTACAGTCTCTGACTTTCCAGGATTGTAGCATTTTCCTGTTTATTACGGGGTGACAACCTACTAATGCCATTCTGTTCACATTACTTTAAAAGTCAAAATAAAGTTCTTTACAACTCAACAGCTAGATGGTTTGGACTTCCATTTACTTCTTTTTTTATCATTATGACTATTCATTTGGGAACTGTTTCTCGTTATTAGTGAAACCAGCTGAAGTCAGATGGCAGCAGAGTAAAAGCAGAACAAGGGCTAGATTTTATTAAGCACAAAGCTCTGTATTGCGCTCTGTATTGTATGCACTGTAGAGCATCTGCTTCAGTCAAAACCTGGAGCTGTGTAATCTTTCTCAAAAGGCAGTAAGACGCCAAAGCCACTCATATCAAAGCTATGTTTTGGTCAAACAGAAAAAGCATTCACTGTTTATCAGGAATGTAAATTATTTGTCACCCTCCCCAGTGCTCCCTAAACACTGTCAACTTTCCATGCTTTGGGAGTTTTAAAGGCCTTTTCTTTCTTAAATGACATTTGAAAGGGTGGTAAAAGCAGCTTTTTCTTTTTGATGCATAACTGTATATCGTTAATATTTGATAGACCCTCCCATTGTGGGGGAAAACAGAGAATATAAATAAAAGAGAGTTGTTAACTGCTGTTGTGAAAGGATAATTTAATTTCTGCTTCTAAGAATAGATCGCAGTTGGATGAAGCAGACACACACCTAAGCTGTAAAGAGTATGAAAGTTCACATGTGCATTCAGCCTCACACGCTCTGGGATTTGAAACTACATCTCCCATATTCCAGGCAAACATTCAGATTATTGAGATATTTTTACATGACTCTGTCATTTTGAGTTTCATCCCAGTTTTGCTAAAAGATAATTTCCACATAGGTTTGGTGAATTCAGTACACTCAAAAAACCATCTAGGTTTTTGTGACTGACATTTTAAGAGGGAAAAAGTCCTTTTATCACAAAGTTCCTCATCTGGCAGACAAGCAGCATCAGAAGAGCAGTTGCTTTCAAAGCCCCAAAATGTATACTATATTGAAAGCCTTTTACTTCAATCAAGCAACATCTGTACCAACTCTAACTGCAAAACACGTTCTTGAAGGAAAACCACACTGAGAATGGAAAGGAAGAGCTCCTAGGGCTAGTGTACACAATACAGCATTCTATGAGGTCATTAAGGATGTTTCCTAGATGACTCTTGCTTTCAACAGTTAATAAATTGAAGTTCTTCTACCACTGTCAGCATTAGAGTTAATGCAGAATCTGGGAGAAATCCTCAAGCTATACAACTGTAAAGAATACAAAATTGCATGCCTAAAAGCCAGGAGTAAATGGTCTCCCCTGCGACACCACTGGAAGATCTTTTCTATTGGTATACCAGCATCAATTTCAAATGGATGTATTCTTAAGAAGGGTGAAGCATAGCATGTCTTACTATTCCATCTACAACCCCTTGTGATTTATTCTCCCCAAGTTCTCATGAGACGGCATCCAAAGGAGCATTGTGTGCAGTTCTGGTGTCCTCAACATAAAAAGGACATGGAGCTGTTGGAACAAGTCCAGAGGAGGCCACAAGGATGATCAGGGACTGGAGCATCTCCCATACAAAGACAGCTGAGAGAGTTGGGGCTGTTCAGCCTGGAGAAGAGAAGGCTGAGTGGAGACCTCAGAGCAGCCTTCCAGTATCTGAAGGGGGCCTATAGGGATGCTGGGGAGGGGCTCTTCATTAGGGACTGTAGTGACAGGACAAGGGGTAAAGGGTTCAAACTTAAACAGGGGAGGTTTAGATTGGATATAAGGAAGAAATTCTTTCCTGTTAGGGTGGTGAGGCACTGGAATGGGTTGCCCAGGGAGGTTGTGAGTGCTCCATCCCTGGCAGTGTTCAAGGCCAGGTTGGACNGGGACTGTAGTGACAGGACAAGGGGTAAAGGGTTCAAACTTAAACAGGGGATGTTTAGATTGGATATAAGGAAGAAATTCTTTCCTGTGAGGGTGGTGAGGCACTGGAATGGGTTGCCCAGGGAGGTTGTGAGTGCTCCATCCCTGGCAGTGTTCAAGGCCAGGTTGGACAGAGCCTTGGGTGACATGGTTTAGTGTGAGGTGTCCCTGTTTATGGCAGGGGGCTGGAACTGGATGATCTTAAGGTCCTTTCCAACCCTAACTATTCTATGATTCTATGGTTCTATGATTCTAAGTTTAAAAAGTACTGTAGTCATTTCTATTTCTGAGACAGTCACTCAGCCTTCCTTCATGAGCAAAAGAGAGAAATAGATATTTTTAGAGCACAGTTTATCTGACCTATTTTAAATGTGCACTTCTGATTGAGATGAATTAAGCCCCAGTTTTCATTAACTATACTGACTGTGACATTTCTGCTGCCTGTAACAGGGAACAGAAAGTGTGAATTGCTCAGATGTTGTTCCTTACCAGTAAGGTGAAGCCAACTATATAACTTAAGTTTGGAAAAGAATCTCTGTGAATCATAAGTGATCTGCAGAGCAGGTCTTAAGGAATGATAGTCCAAAACAACTCAGCAATCTAACACACTGCCAGGAATACTCTCCAAGGATTTTTAGGCTCTTGCACACTGAAGAGCAAATAATTACTATTAAAACCATAACATTATGTTTGAATGAGAAGGGAACCAAGGACATTTCTGACTTTCCTCAGTCATCTTGATTTAAACTCATGAAGATAGAGGAAATGAATAGGGCTTTGGCTTTCTCTTTGCCTTTTCTCCCTGCATCATGATTTGTAGAGAAAGAATAACAGTTCTCATGTCTGAAAGGGAGACGTGGTGTATTTTGGTCAAGTTCATTATCCAAAGGATTGAAGAATGAAACATCTGCATGTTGTCTGTCAGTCATCAAGTGACCTCTCTCAGGGGCAAGTGAGAACTGAAGTCTCTTGTGTGACATCAGGATGGTAAGCAGAGAGCCTGGGATTTCAAGATCTGTAAAGAATTCTGCTAAAGAGCTTTAAGCAGATGTAACACAATATTCAACCACATTTGCTATGTGTATACATTCATAGAAATATACAATATATGCAGGTAAGTGAGAAAGTTTAGCTCTATGTATGGATTATGTCAATTGGATTAAGAAAGTAAAAGTTGGTTTTCTACCCAGTTTTAAATGACTTATTTGTTATATGTAGCATATACATAGCTTGAAGTGGAGAGGAATATTGTCCTCAGAAATAATTAGAGCACAAAAGTAAGTCATCTCTAAGGGCCTGTCTGCAATTAACTAGGCTATCATATCACAGTGCTAACGCATCTCTAATTTGGACTACTTCCATCCCAATAGGACAACCAAAGGGCTTAAGTGCCACATAAAAAAACTAAGCAAGGAGGACGATCAAATAGGTATTTCTTTTTCCAAGACACATAGCACAATTAACTGTGTTAAAAACCTCAGTGCTGCACTAAGGACCTGCATCTTGAAAAGAAGAGAGGAGTTAAAATGAAATTTCAATGAGGAAAACTTCAGACATTGGGGTCCTTAAAGGTGATAAATAATGAGATGTTTATGAGGAGGAAAAAAAGCACTAAAAATCCTTGTATACTTCTGAGTAATTTGAAGGCCTAAAAGAATGCAATGTTTGATGCTACATGAAGTGACTAAACCAGGAGCATAACTGTGATTGTAGTAAGCACAAAGATGGGCTGAATCAGACCATAAACGCTCTCAGAGCAATAGAAAATCTTCCAGGGAGTGCATCAAATGAATTGTTAAGTTAAAATTGAAGTCCCTTATAGAATCATAGAATAGTTAGGGTTGGCTGTCCATTATAAGCACATGTTAGTCAGTACATCAGAAACTTCTGGTATATAAACAGAAAAGCTAACCTGATCAGAATAAAGATGTTGTTTTGACATCAGCTGAAGCAGTGACTAAGGTTAGTACTTGAAATGCAGGAGCTGCTTCTCAACTATGAATCTTTCCCCAAAAGCAAAGAAGAGAGATCTTTGGTAATTACCTTTAAATTTGAATTTCTTTGCTATGTTAATGGGTTGCATAGCCATTCTGAGATCATTGTGAAAAAGCCACTATATGATGTTCCTAAAGCAAATTGACTCCAAGGTTGATTTTTCTGTACTACCTTCCCTTTGGGAATTGGGATCAGATGTAATATACCTCCTGCACCTTTCCTGCAGAAAAAAAAATAATAAAAAATAAAAAAATAATAAAAAAAAATATCAGTTTTCTCTTTAGTAATTTTAGATCTGAACCTGCCCTAAATGCCAGGTTCATCTGATCTTGTCCACATGTTCTCTTCCACTGTGCTTCCTTTATTTGATTTTGAGTACAGACTTTCTGTTGCAGTAGATCTTGATCCTGCTTCCACTCACAATGATTCTGTTGTCATTTTTCTTCCAATAAAAATATATGAAATGGCCATTTTTCTATCACTAGAAATAAATAACTAAATAAAATTAAGACGGGAAGTAAATGAAGCCAAATAATCACGAAATCCAAGGGTCTCCTTGCTGAAAGGGAGGGAGGAAGAGTGTTCTTTAATCCAAACTTCATGATATTTAGTTGCATTCAAGCTGTGAGGCAGATGTTCCCTGATGAGCAATTAGCACAAAATCTGTGACTTGAAATCATAAATCAGTACTTGCCTCTGATCTACAGGGTTGAGAAGTATGTCAGGGCATAGGAAGCTGCAGACATCACCTTAATGAGATCTGCTAGCTAACTGTAAAACTTCTTTGAACAAGCAGTTTGGTCTCAGGGTGTGCTGGAAGCCTCCTGAGCAGGCTCCATTCCCATCAAGCCAGCATTCCTGAGGTCTCTTCAAGCACTTTACACAGACATAGACAACAAGCTGCTGAAAAGGTCATTCCTTTACCCATGGCAGGATCAACTACACTCTTGGTGTGTTTGTCTGATATTTGCTTAACAGGTTCTGTAAAGCTCAAGCAATGGGAGGCTCCCACTCTCTCTAAGAAACCTACACCAGTGTTCAACTGTATTTGTCACCAGCAAAAATTCTCTATGAACTGCAGTATTCCCCACAATGGACTTAAGACTTAGATAATTCTTACCATGTCCACAATGATTTGTGTGATGTGCAGTAGTACACAACAAATACTATGAAAACTCTTGGGGTTATCCCAAGATGAAGGACTAGTGAATGGAAAGAGTTGAAGACTAACTACACTGCAGCATCTAATTAGAAACTAGTACAGAAACTTGGATGATAAAGACTGTTGGGTCACTGCAGGAATGCCACTGAGACATTGGTCCAAGCAGTTGATGAGAGATGACTCCTGGAAATGAATGGTATAGATTCTACCTAAGTATTCCTTCCTAAAGGAAAATAATCAAGCAATAAGAAGCAAATATCTAAGTGAAAGTATCAAGCCAGATAGCCAGATATGATCCAGCAAAAACAGAATGAAGAGATTCAAGGGAAATGAAAGGATGATTTAAAATGACTTAGGTGCATGCACTGTTTTTGCACTAATGCTGAACTGGTTTTAAACAGCTGTAAACACTAATATGTATTTAGAAAACAGATGCATGTGTAACAGCTGCCTTCCAAAAATGTGTTCCAAGACCTACATAGCTAGAGAGAAATAAATTCACAGCCTGTGCTGATGGATTCAATTTTGAACTAATACCAATGACAGGATGTATTTTAGAGCTTTGATGATAACTTTTTTACATGAGTGGTGGAGGAACCAGCAGGGAGAGGTGTGCTGCTGGACCTTGTACTAACAAAAGACTGGTTGGGGATGTGAAGGTTGGGGCAGTCTTGGCAGCAGAGACCATGGAATGGTGGAGTTCAGGATCCTGCATAGAGGAAGCAGGGCAGTAAGTAGGATTACAGTCCTGGTCTTCAGAAAAGCTAACTTTGGCCTCTTCAAGGATTTACTCAGAGGAGTCCTACAAGTTAGGGATCTGGGATTTAGAAGACAGAAAGTTCATAGAATCATAGAACAGTTAGGGTTTGGAAGGACCTTAAGATCATCTATTTCCAACCCCCTACCATAGGCAGTATCATTTCCTCCATGATCAAGATCAGTGCATCCCTACAAGTAGAAAATAAAGCACATGAGAGGAGACCTACATGGATGAGCGAGAATGCAACAGATGAGTGAGGATGCAACAGAAGGAAACAGAAGAAGGAAATTTACAAACTGTGGTAAAAAAGACAGGATACTCGGGAAGAATATAGGAGTATGCAGAGAGATGACGAGAAAGCTAACATCCATTTGGAACTCTATATGGCAATGGATGTAAAGGGCAGCAAGAACGACTTCCTCGAGTACATCAATAGCAAAGGAAGACTAGAGAAAATGTGGGCCCAGTGCTGAATATGTGCCAGGATAAGGGGAAATGGGCATAAACTGAACTTAGGAAGTTCCATTTGAATAAGAAGGAAAACTTTACTTTGAGGGTGGCAAAGCACTGGAACAGGCTGCCCAGAGTAGAGTCTCCTTCTTTGGAGATACATAAAACCCACATGGACACAATCCTATGCAACTTGCTCTAGGTAAACCTGCTTTAACAGAGGGTGGGGACCGGATGATCTGCAGAGGTCCCTTCCAACCTTAACCATTCTGTGGTTTGTGATTCTATGACTCATGTTACCTGGATCTGTTAGTGATAGGAAAAAGCAGTATATGCAGATCAATGTGCCACAAGAGTGGTTCCTCATGCTACAGCTTAGGATGAGTTCTCAAAGTTGCTGTTCTCACCAGACAGCAACAACACATAGAAAAGAAATCAAATTATGCAGCCTTGGCTTTTAAATGCGTGTCACACCTGTTTTCTTTTTTTAGGAAAAAGCAATCCAAGAATCAATGTTATGCTGATTTGAAAGTACAACTTTCATTGATTGCAGAATACAAATACCCCTATTGATTATTCTACCTCTCCCTCCTCCTTGCATTTTAAACATGATGTGTCTCTATGTACCTCTCATGCTTGAATACATACCACCTAATTAGTTGGTCAGAGAAGTAAGGTGAATCTGATCAAGACTTCAGCATGACCTTTGATATGTATTTTATCCTTCCTCTTCCATGCCACTTCGCTTTCAAAGTCTCCTAGAGGTTGTTAAGGACTTTGAGCAGCCATTTTAATTCAATGTCTGCTTGTGCTATAACAAGGATTCTCAACCTATAGGGAGGGAACAGGAGAGAACTGGCAGGTTGAGGTCTGGGAGAAATCTGACATTTCCAGTCATATTCAAGGTGCTTTGGTGCAGTCCAGAACTGGGCTGTGGGGTTTTTTTGGATTTGGTTTGGGTTTTTTGCTTTCCCAATAAGGTGGAAACCAGGGTGGAAAATACTGCAAATGTAAAACATAATTCTGAGATCCTATATAAATATAATGTATTTCCACTTATACCATTGTTCTGACAGATACAGTAGTAGACTGGATGAAGACTGTAAACATTAACACTTTTAGGGGAAATGAAAGATTTTCCCCTCAAATACCCACTGTAAATTGAATCTGCTAATCTAATGAGATGGGGTCAATATTCTGTTCCATATAGAATCATAGAATAGTTTGGGTTGGAAAGGACCTTAAGATCATCCAGTTCCAACCCCCCTGCCATAAGCAGGGACACCTCACACTAAACCATGCCACACAAGGCTTCATCCAAGCTGGCCTTGAGCAATGCCAGGTATGGAGCACTCACAACTTCCTTGGGCAACCCATTCCAGTGCCTCACCACCCTAACAGTAAAGAACTTCTTCCTTAGATCTAAACTAAACTTCCCCTTGTTCAAGTTTAAACCCATTACCCCCTGTCCTATCACTACAGTCCCTAATGGAGAGTCCCCCCCAGAATCCCTGTAGGCCCCTTTCAGATACCGGGGGACTGCTATGAGGTCTCCACACAGCTGCTTTTCTCCAGGCTGAGCATCATGGTAAAGACATCATTTGTTGCACTTTTGGTTTTGTCTTCTCCAGAGAACAGTTGATGGGACTGAGGAAATGGGTATCAAAGAAGGATGAAACAACCAGGCTAAGTTTAAGGTAAAGTCATTGCTGATTTTCATATTGCTTTTCATATTGATTTTCATATTTTCATATTGCATAAGTTCTGTTTGACATTATGGAAAAATTAAATACACAGTTAAGATAAATCCCATAGCAAAAAAGCATGAAAAAAAATCTGGGCCAAAACCATCAGTATAATTTGCAGGAGACAATGCAGCAAACTTTCTTTCATTTGGTTGTCTTTATCCTCCTTGCTCCATTATTGTACAAGACATAATTCATTCACTCAAAGATATCTACTTCACAATAAACTAAATTTTCTTTAGTCTCTGTCAGCTGTATTCTTTACTTTTCCACTTGATGATGAAGGGAACTCATGGTGACTAGCTGAGACAGAGATGTCATCTTTGATGGTAATAAAATAAAACCCATTCTATCTGTCCTGACTACCTGCTCTCTACTAAGGACCCACATCAGTTTGCAGGTTCATTAAAGGCAACATTATAGTTATACATGATTAAAAGTTATTGGAAGAATTCCATATGCACTCAGTCTCATAGGTGAATGTGGTGAAGACAAGCTCCACCAATTTAATGAAGTCATTCTGTAATGTGAGAGGAACCTACTTCTATTGTCACCTATGTAAGGGAATTCCAACACAACCATGGTGGAGTAGCTGTGCTATTAAGACAACCAAGGCCTATTTGTAGATGAAGGAAGGACTGGAGAGGATAAAGCTCTTGAGTGAAAAGTGGATTGAGATGTTCTATCTTCTACATCTATAGTGGCTCAAATAGTTCAAGACTTCTTCACTCCATGGGCTAAAACACAGATTGATTTTGAAACATAAAAGACAGCATGTGGGTTGCATTTGTGTTCCTATATAAGCAGAATGATATTCCATTGTCTAATATGAATGTATACAATTGATTTTGGGGAGCAGTGAGCATGATAAAGACTTGGGTACTAGGCAAAGTACCCACTCTTAATTCTTGTAAGAGTGGGGACATGGAAAGGAATCTTGAGTTCCCCTGGAGGTCTCCTACACCAGCTCAGCCACATACCATACTCCTACAAATTCTGTCTTTGAAGAGCAATCATCTCCTTACACAGTGTGTATAATTGAATTCCATTACAATCTAGCTTAAATTCTACAAAATTACACTGCTTCAACAGTTACAAACACTGAAGAGAGTGTTTTCTTTCTGCAGCTTTTCCCCCCAAATTCACATATTAACACTGGCTCAGATTTTATCTGATTGCCAAGGTAGTAATGATTCCTCCAAACAAATAATGCAGGAACAGTGTTGTCCCAGGATGTATCCCAGCTTACAACAGAAATTACCCAGTTAACAGTAGTGTGAAACTCCTGCCTGAACTCCTTGTTGATTTTTTGTCAGATTTAATCTAATCTATTAATCTGAAATCCTTTCACTTGTTTTCGCTGTTCTTCAGTCTTCCTTATTTTACTTCTCTTTTAATACCCTCTTCTACGGCCATGTGGTAACTTTTTCCATTTCCTCTTAGCTATTAAAATTTCAATATGCATTCTGTATTTGTTACACCTTCAAACAGAAATAATGTCACAGAATTAGTGACATTATTTTTTCCTTCAATTTCTCCTTCCCGTTATGTTTCTGAAATAACACCATGTCATCAAATGCCCATGCTAACTGCTCACAGTCCATCAGTGTAATGGTACTTCTCTTACCTCCATTTTACTTAAATGCCCTGCTGTATTTTTATCTTCTAGGTTGCAGGCTCCTTTCTGTAATATTTCAGTTTGAAACGGGGAATATTATTATTTTTTAAGTTAAATTAAGCTATTTATTATACAGCTCTTATCTGTCAGTCCTCACCTGGTGTCCAAAAAAAATGAGCAGAACCTAGCAACAGTAAGACACTGCTCCTACATAGAGGCAGGCCTTCACCTTGTCAAAGGTGGGTCAGTGAAAGGAAATAATGGATCTTTAATGCCCTATAGAGGAAACTATGTTGCTTCTCTCCTGCCTATGGATTGTTTAGGCACTGGAACAGGTTGCCCAAGGAAGTTGTGAGTGCTCCACCCCTAGCAGTATCCAAAGCTAGGTTAGACGAAGCCTTGGGTGCTATGGTTTAATGTGAGGTGTCCCTGCTTATGGCAGGGGGGTTGGAACTGGATGATCTTAAGGTCCTTTCCAGCCCTAAGTATTCTATGATTCTATGTTCAGCATCATATGTGTTTCACTTCTCTTTAATTCACACAGAATAAAAGAATAATGACTTTATAACTTGATTGACTTCAGTAGGACAACTTCAACATAATGGCATAGAAGAAAAGGCAGAAGAGTTATTCCCTATTAAAAAATGCTTCCCAAAAATACAGCTCAATACTACACAGAAGTGTTACATATTCCTAAAGAGATTCCTAAACCTCTTGTACAGACTTTTTTTTCTGCAAAATAAGTAAGATGCTTAAGTCTCATAAAAGTAAGACATTAGAAGTAAAAGGACTAAGTGTACCTATGTTACACTGATGTTCAGCACATTATACTCCAGTATACTAACTTCATGTTTCATTGTCCTTTTTTCTGGAACTTTTCAGCCATGAAAATGAGAAGCAATAGTAGTGCTTCCATTTTTAGAAGCCCTTCCTGTGATTTTTCTTCTTCCTGAACGTTTCTATGGAATGTTTAGACATCAGGTTATTCCTCTATACCCTAGCTCTCTGTCAGCTCAGAAGGACATAGCTTTCTGTAAGACTTGAAATACCTATCTGTGTGGATGTCTTATATTGAGGTGTCTCAATACTATACAAGTATGCTCAGGCAACTGAATGGAGAGATATTCTATTGGCCAGACACAGACATCTTTCTAGGACCAGCTGGGGAGCTTTCTAAGTCCCCAAAGCTGTGCTGGTAACAGCTCCATTGCCTATGGCTATCTCACACATGAATACATGAAAAGAAATATGAGTGTGTGTTTTATTCTGGGAGCTGAATCCCCTTCTGAAGAATACCAGGCTTACTAGTTCATTTTTCCTTTTTTTTGTTTCTTTCCTTATTTTTCAGCCTAACCTGCTGTTTGGTTTTGAGCTCATCTTTCTCCTATTTCCTCATCTGTAAAATCAGATAGCAGTAATTTTATAAGGTATTTCCACGATCTGGAAAAGAAGCTATTTACCAAAACATTCCATAGAAATATTCAGTGTTAGAGCTATTTTGCATAGAAATGTCAGTGAGCTCTGCTTGCAGAATTGTTTTAAATGTTGTTTCATCTGAAAAGCATTCAAGAAGAGCTGGAGCCCAAGCCCTTGGAAGTAAGGTGGAGTCTATTAACTTCTTTACTTCAAGGCCTAATTTTCATATTATTATTGGAACAGTTTCCTGATTCATACCTCTGAATACATAATCAACATTTATTTAGTGGAAAGACAAGAACTGGCATCTCTTATCACAGTGGAGGCTGAATATTATTTGATTGATGTAGACAGCACTGATATAAAGAAAATGACAAGCGGGCAAAAGATTTTGGTTTTGTTCTGCTGATCTACATAAAATCATCCTTTGCTGTTTGCATTGGAAGAAAGCAGTAAAATTCCACAGTATTTCAATCATTCTGTATTTAAGAGGTACCCTGCAAGGCCCCCTTTCGTTCATTATACTGTTTTGCCTATACTCCATAAATTATAGCAGCTAATTATGTAATCAATTTTAGCATTGCTACCTGTCCCTTGCTGTCCTTGGGATTCTGACAGGGAAAGTTTCTGTTATTTGTGGGAGGGGGTAGAATAGCACAAGGGGAAAGATACAGAGAAACAGCATGTCCAAGTTCTAGTTCAGTAGCAGTTTATGGATACTATAAAAGAAAATTGAACACTGCATTCAATCTGTCCTCTCTCTGTCTTACTCTCTAGCAGTTAGTCTCTTCTTTCACTATTTAGTCTTAAGGCATTCTGAAAGACTAAATTAAACACGGAAATAGTATGAAAGACTTTTAGCATATATTTTTTTCATGGGAGAAAAGGCCCACTCTGTTCTACACAGTTTTCATGGGCAAAACATTTTTGCTGACAGCAAATACACATTGCACAGTTTACAGAGACCCAGGATGAAATGATGCCATCTGCATTAGCTCCACTCAGGACACTGGGCCAGAATGAAAGTTTATCTTAGGAAAAAGGAATTTTGTGTCTGGGCATAAATACTGGGAAAGTTCAAAATCATAGAATCATAAAATAGTTTGGGTTGGAAGGGACCTTCATAGGTCATCTAGTATAACCCCCCTCCAATGAGCAGGGACTACTTCAACTAGATCAGGTTGCCCAGAACCATATCCGTACAGGACCTTCATACCTAATGGAAGGATCCATCTCCTTTAGAAATAACAAATCATATGGGGACCTAAACAGTGACACCAGTGTCTTAGATCTGTTCATTTTCAGTGCTCCAGTCATCTAAACACTAAATGGGGAAGGAAGCACAGCCTCCTGCCCAGTTGGAACCTGTCTTGACGAGCCAAGCATACCACAAGCATGTTCAGCATTCTCTAGAAAGCTTAGAGACTTCTCACCAGTTCAGAATAATCTGTAAGGTTCCAGCATAGAATCACAGAATCAGAGAATCCACCAGGTTGGAAGAGATCTTTTAAGATCAAGTCCAACCATTCCTCCAGCGCTGCCAAGGCCACCACTGACTCATGCCACTGAAGGCCTCATCTACATGGTTTTGAAATACTTCCACGACTGGAAGGAAGCAAACATGAGAGCTACTTGGGCTTTTGTCTGGCTCCTCCTGAGTCATACAGACTCTGTCAGCTGCCAACTTTTGAGAGAAAGACTAAATGTGAAAATCAAAGTGTTTGAACGGAATGTATACATATAGCTTACATCATCGTATGCAGGCAAGCAACTAAATACAGGATTATTCTTCAGTAGCCATAGTTTCACTTGTTGGACTTTGAGGTAAAGGCAGATATATTGACAAAAAACCTCTGAGGTCTAATTTTGTCTGCAAGGCAACAGATATTCAACCCTTCCCTATCAATTAAACCTGCAAATAAGGGACTTTCTGCAGCTTTCTCAAGCCAACAGCAGTCCAGAAAGGCTGTTATTAAGAAATCAGACTGATGCACCCACAGAGTCTTATACTAAAAGAAGACAACATGCCATAAATATAAATACGTGTGTTTAAGTATTTTAAGGTAGGAAACCAAAACAAAAGCCATGTGTTTTCCTATTTATACCAGCCACAAAAATACATGAGCCAATCGACACCCACTAGAGCGAAAATGCTTGTTCAATTTTTTATGCATGAGAACTCTATGCTTCCCTTCATCCTACATCCAAGTGATTCTTGTTTGCTGCTCTGAAACATCTCTTATTCCTGCCAGTTTCCTTTATTTTTCATCCCACACGGGCAGATATTTCATTCTCACTGAGACATGCTTCCACCACTAGTGGGCATACAGACCATTATTCAAATTTCGTGTTGATGCTTGTTTTACAAGTAATCTATTGGGTATCTCCATACACTCTATATGCTCCTTACTCTTACTCAGGGGCGTATGCATCTTATTGGCAATGCAGGAAAAGAATACAATACATTTCATTCTTCTCCCAGCTCTTTTAAGAATGCAAAGGCATCTTCAAATGTCAGCTTCAAAGGCATCTTCAAATCAACACCCTCACGAGACTATTGCAACTGCTTTTCTCTACTGTTTCCTTTACTTACTCTGCTGCAATGACAATGGTTTTCCAAGACACAAAAAGGAAAGGAGAAAAATCATGTTGAGATAGCTCTGAAAGACTAGGTTTGGCTAAAGGAATTGCTTTCCATTTCTCCAGTTACATTGCAAAGGTCACAGGAAGGGTAAGCTCCCTGACGTTCCTCATAACAAGTGATCCAGACTGCTCACTCTTGGATGTATACTCCTCTTTACTTTTCTCTATTGTCCTAAGAAACAGAGAATGGCAGAGCAAGATTTGGCCTCCCTAAACAGGCATTGGTCTTTGTAGGTCCCTTTGCCAGTTGTGCAATAAAAGACAATACATCCCTAGTACAGACCTGAAGTAAGGTGTTTAAGACATGATGAACACAGGGTGGCCCAGTCTATTAACCTATGGATTGAGAACCATGGCTGTGATATCACATAATATGCCAATATCACCTTAAGGAAAATGAGCTACTAGAAGGTTGTTCTGAGCATGCTGGATGTCCATATCATCAGGCTTTTTGCTTTTATTTCTTGAACCTATACTCTTGTGGGGATCATTTGGGTACAGACTGTTGGGTACAAAAGTATCTGAGATAGCTCAGCTAGAATTATAAAGCATATGACTGAGTAACCTTTTTCCAGATTTGTCAAAACTGACATTTTCTACTAAGAAGAAGAAATTATTTTAAAGGATTTTTTGTAGTGAAAAATCAGACATTAAAAAAATGATAATTCTTTTGCAGAAATGTGACTCTTTGGTTAAGAAAGTAGTTTTATTTCTTTGCTATGAAATATCTCAGGGTTTTGTTGTTGGAAATAGGCTCAAATGTATTCCGCCTCATAGAGAGGAAAACAAGGAGATTTTCCATGTCTGAGCTATGTGAAGACTTTAAATTTCTGATTCCAAATTTTAAATGATAGAGGGCTATCTTATGGTCATGAGAAATAAGCAATGCATCAGTCAGCTCGGTGGAGGACTTTATAACCTCCCATTTCCTTTATGCCATACCAGAAAAGGTTACCTATGCAGCCCCAATGGTAATGACTCTGTCTGACATTTCAAGGTGCATCTAACAAACATTAGCGCAGAGAAACAACATTCTCAGCACAGTTACAGGCAATTAATTTGCCTTCATCCACAGTAACTAACATCAATGCCAGCAGGATTAATTCATCAATGTTGGTAAACTGGCTACAGGATGAAATGCCATTAGTTGATTTTAGTAAATTCGGTTTCTTTTTATGCTAGATTGTTGTTAAAAGCATGACAGTCTTTGTGCTGCATTTTAAATAAAAGGGGGGTCTTAATGCTGCTCTAGTGCTACAAAAATCAATGGAACATTTATCTTGTACAGGGAGAAGTTCTCCTGGAAATTATACTGAAGTAAATATTGTCTTTGGATGAAAAATATGTGGTGGCACAGGCTGTGAACTATGGTGACATGAAACAAAGGACTACCCCAACGCGGGGGTCTGAAATGCTGTTTCTCATAATTTTACAGGAGATAAACCCCACTATGAATTGATGAATTATTCTTTCCAGTGTAAGTATAAGGATATTGTAAGTGACAAAGTCCCCACAGTGATCTTTGATGATCCCTTAAAGAAGAAGATGAATATGCCCAAGTTACAGTGTACCTTCATATGAAATGTATTTAAGTTAGACACTCTCTCATCCTCTACCACTAAACAGAAGCAGAACACTGAGCTCTAGTGAGATTTTAGTTTCTCCATTCAGACAATTGCATCCTGTTTTCTCCCTCTCTTGCCTCTGTAATGTAATACCGATCTGACCAAGATATACAGGGTTGTTGAGGGAGAACAGGAGAATTTTCTGTTTTGTACTGGTTGCAAGGAGTCCATTAAGGACAAGATGGGATAATCAACTGTGAGTTCAGTACTAAGAGATTCAATCTACTGTGCTCTGCCAGAGAGAAAAAAGAGATAAATTAAAGTTTTCAGGCTTCATTGTGAAAAAATGGGAAAAAATACACACAACATATGATTAAGTTTTAGCCTACATAAGACCAGTAACAGCTTTGTCGTTCACTTCAATGGAATCAAGAATGCACCCAGTGCCCTCTAAGACATGTTCATGCAAGGACCATCACAGAAAATGACAGAAAATAACTTCTGCAACAACAAAAAGCATCAAGATCAAAAGGGCAAAGTCACTGAATTCCCAGAGAGCCATCCCATGCTCTTTGCTTTGTAGCAAACCGACAAATAAAAACTAGTAAGAAAATACAAAGGCAGCTTTGAAGGGAAGGAAGGTACATTGCCTTTAGACCAAAACCTCAAACAAACCTGCATTCTGAAGTGAACAACTAAAAGAGTCAGCCATTTCCATACTTTCAGATGGATTGCTGCTCCACCTACCCCATAATGCTGACTTCAGTTCAGCCTGACAGTAATGGTTTAAAAAGACCTGTATGCAGCTCAAAGCAGGTAACAAGTGTAAACTTACTGTCTTAAACAGGAAGGATATGCTGCAAGCAGCACGTAAGGGGTGAGTGACACAATTCCTACTGATGTTAACTTTATTTATATCTAATTCAGAATCAAGGTCACTATTCTTATTTATAGAATGGTTTGGGTTGGAAAGGACCTTAAGATCTTCCAGTTCCAATCTGCCTGACCCAAGATTATGTCAGCCAAGGCTCTATCCAACATGGCATTGAACATTTTGCTGTTCCTTCCATTAAAACCTTATATCTGAATTCTGTTTTCCTAATGCTGCTGGATCCTCCCATTGGACCCATACTGTAAGAAGGGTTTTTCTTCTTTTCTTCTTCCTCTGAAAATGAAGGAGCATATACTTAATAATGATCACATTTTGCTCTGTCAGTAAGTTCTGACTTATCTCTTTGGCTGTCTGTAGCATAAACAAGAAAGCAGTAGGGATTTCCCTGTAAAACTTCTATGGAACAGTTTCGTTCCCATGTTAAATTTGTATAAAGACTTCGCTATTTTCTGTTATCTCCTTTTCTTTCATCTGGGGGATGTATTCAATATGAATCAATATAATCTCAGAAGGTTTATTTAACTGTCTTGTTCTTCCTGTGACTAAAGGTTATTTGATCATCTCTGACAGCAGTTTTGAGTGCGGAGTAAGCAAAACATACACATGAACTGTTTAAACAGTGAAACTCTCATCACTTTCCTCTAAGCTGACTTTATCCCAATCTAAAATAAGAACTTGCCTAAGAAACCTTTTCAGACAGAAGAATCAGGACTTGAAAGATCTCTGGTAGAGCTGAATGCTTGGAAAGAAGTCAATATTCTTATAAACTTCAGTAACACCATAATACAGAGAGGGAAATGCATGCAGGACTAGTTCATGGGTTTATATTCTGTGGCCCTAAAGGGGAAAAGTAGTGCTGGTAACCCATTCATATAGTAGGGGGAAATGTGGCAACATGTTTGTTTGCAACACTAATAAGACAAATTAGGTCATTTGCTGCACTGTGCCTGGCTTAGCAGAGATCTCAAGTTCAGGCTTACCTTTGATAAATTAACTATCCATGTAGTTAAAAAGTTAAGCACACACTCGAGGCTTGTGATAAGCATGGTTATAAAACCCACATACAACCATGTCCACCCCACTTCTATCACTGGAGCAGCAGAATGGGTAACAGGTAATATTTGACTACTGTCTGTTTTGCTTGCCGAGTTCACAGAGCAGCACTCACTCCACAGCACATGTGGCCATATCCTGAGGTTCTTCCTAAGTTTTTATCTAGTCCTGAATTTACATTCAGCCTGCCTTCCTTTCATCTTCTGGGGGCACATCATAGGATTCTTAGTACTATCAAAACCTCAGTCAACCTCACTAACATTAGTTCAGAGCTTCATAAATTTATAGATGGATTACATGATGTACTGGTAGTTACAGAACTCTGAGTGTGCCTTTTATACCCTTTTATTTCTTCATCTGATTTTTCCCAATGAGCTGTGGTTACTGTCGGTGCTTAACTTTCATCTACAAAATGCAGTCCTTGGATCAAGTATTCAGTCTCAGTAGGAGGCACTTCAGTAAACTGTTTAATTTTCTCTCCATCAAACCATGCTGGATCTCACTGTAGACCTGGCACTTTGAATCCAAGAATGGAAAAAAGATGGATTCTAGAAACCAGTGTCAATCTGATATTCAGAAGGGAAATTCTGATTGAAATCCACACTCTCAGACTTTCTCTCTAATGATTGTTCAAACTAATGCATTTCTACTATATAATCTGAGGACAAACAATACCCAAGAAGGAAACCCCAGTATTCTTACCCCAAGTACTTAATTAAATAGCCAAAGTCACACACATATTTTCGCTCACTTGATTCAGATGCTATAAATTGTATTCTTTCCTGTCTCATTTTGGGGGAAAGTGGTGAATTTGCTGTCGTAACATCAGGTAGTCTGGTGGACAGCACGTATATATATATATATATATGTATATGTATATATCTGTGTGTATATATCTATATTTATAGCTCCTCATTAGCTCAACTATATGCTCCATCTAGGTCCTTTGCCGGCGAAAACTGCAGAGTTGGTGACAAAATCTAAGCTTAAGTATAAATTAAGTGAACATAGATGGAATACTCTAAATACCTGGAAGAGGCTGACATGGAGCTTGCCTATAAAATTAAAGCTTGATTATAAATTCTAGTTTGCATTTATTTTTTTACTATTATCAATCTCTCGATCCCTAATTCTGAGCACTATGGCTGACTGCAGCTGAAATTCAGCTATTAGCAAATATCTCAGTAAGCACTAAAAGCCAAGAAATTCAATAAGAATGAGGCTTAAGATCAAGTGTATCTAAGTTTACACCCTAGTGTAATTTGATCAACTAGCGACTCAAGCAAAAGAGAGAAACCTGTAACGCAGGTTACATCAATTTTGATGCCCACAGGACTACTTAGTTGTTATTATGCTTAACTTAGAGGTCTCCAATCAGCTTTTTTGGTTATTTCTCTAATTGTTCAGAAGCAAAACTAATTCACAAAGCAGGGGGAGGATCTAAAGCCTGAATCACACCTTATGCACAGGGATATACTTTCTCCCTATACATTGTCTCAGCTTCTGTACCTTTTCTAATCAGATCAGTCAGTATTGCTGTTAATGCATTGAGGACAGTTAATGAGCAGCATTCCAGCAGTGATATTTGTTTACTGATGGCATTATGCACATTAGCATCATTTCAAGTCCTGTCCTTTCAGATTCCATCTGAAGTTCACTGGATACAATCAAACCTAAAGAAAGCAAAAGAACTGAAAACTTCCACTCCGAAAAAATCTACTTTTAATTATGGTTCATCTCAAACTGTGAACAAAAGAATTTTTTTCCTGAAAATGGATTCTGAAAAATCCATTTCAGGATTTTTTTTCATTTCAACTAAAAATTTATCTTGCCAAATGCCTGTTTGCAAGATTATTGATGATTTTGATAGTTTGCTTTACCCTGATGGCAGGAAATGAAGACAGGAGATCTTTTTGGACTGGTATATATTTTGATAGCAATGTGTTTTCCACTAGAAATTAAACCCCATGCCAAATTTCTAACCAAGTCTCAGAGAAATCATTCAGTGGGAGGGCTATCCATTCTAGCAATACATGTAAGGATAGGGTGTTAAGTTACACAGTTAAGCAAATCTTTATCCCTGGGGACAATAAGCCTGTAGGACATGCTTTTCTTTCTGTGTAGTACCCGGAGTGTGTTTCTATACAAAAGAAGCATGAGGCAGAGCTAAGAGTAGAGATAGCCTCACACAGTTGCCAGAGAATGTCATAAAAATTTAAGTTCTTTCCAAATTCCCATTTTAAAAGCATAATATGTTATGGATAATGAAAACTCTTGAACAATATAAGTGCCCTCATATAGCTTTTACATTGTTTTCATAGTAACATGCAGCTGAAGGCATGGGTCAAATGCTACTGAAAATAAGTATAATTGTAAAGGAACAAACATCAAAGAGGTTTTGTTTGAAATCTGGTTGTCTTGTTTGAGTTCTTTTGTCCAGTGATATGAAAACCAGCAGGAGAGCATTTAAAACTAAATAGAAGCTTTCACAGTTTTCTCCTTAAAACTCTTCAATTTGATTTGAAATATACAGTGTATTAAAATACCAAGCTATTCAGAGCAAAAGCATTCATCCTGTATTCAACCTGATCAGAATCTTAGTGGGCATATTCCTTTTTAGAAGAATTTCCAGTGTTTGTTCAGAAATGTTATCACAGAACCCAGAAAACTGCTTTTGGCTCACTGTGGTTTCCACCGCAGTGTAACTCTGGTATAGGTTGCTTTGTACGGGGCATCTATCCAGTACTACGTGTTTGTAAGCAACTCAAAGTAAATATTTAGCATCAGGCCATTAGATTGGATATAAGGAAGAAGTTTTTTATTGTAAGCAACTCAAAGTAAATATTTAGCATCAGGCCATTAGATTGGATATAAGGAAGAAGTTTTTTATTGTAAGCAACTCAAAGTAAATATTTAGCATCAGGCCATTAGATTGGATATAAGGAAGAAGTTTTTTACTGTAAGGGTGGTGAGGCACTGGAATGGGTTTCCCAAGGAAGCTATGAATTCTCCATCCCTGGCAATGTCCAAGGCCAGGTTGGATTGACCCTTGGGTACCATGGTTTAGTGTGAGGTGTCCCTGCTTATGGCAGGGGGGTTGGAACTGGATCATCTTAAGGTCCTTTCCAACCCTAACTATTCTATGATTCTAACTATCATAATAAAATTTCTTTATTATGCTGCAAGTGAGAGGATTACCTTTATGGGCACATTTAAAAGATAAGACAATCTGCAGCACCTGACGCACAGTAAAATAATCAAGGCCCCAGTTTTCCCCTTTTTCAGGCACTGACTTAAAGGGTACTCTGCAACATACATACCCCAACACACACTTTCCTGGCACCTCAGGCAGTTGAGGCATAAGTCGTATACTTCCCTTCCCCACCAGGGTGGAGTTAAGTCACTGAGGAATACTGTATGATACAAAGAGGGAAGAGAAAAAACCACTCTGACCGCTGTAACCAGAATTTAGAATACTTGTAAAAACCTTCCCATCTACTGAAGTGCTGAATCAGTCCTTCCCTTCCCAGCTTCAAGGGGTAAGCATGCCCAGCAATTACAGGAGGGTCTCTACATGACCTAGCCAGGGATGTAAGGTTGTAAGCAGCCTCCTGACCTTTTGAGACACATCTATATGTATTGTTGGTGCCACAAAGCACAGTACATTGCATGCGCATGTTGAGCTCTTCCTTAAAATCAAGCTCTGTTTGTCACTCCTATTATTTTCTTTTTAAACCAGGTCCAGAACTTCCCTCCTCCATCTGTTGGAAACCTTTTACTAAAGACTACAGTGTACCTATGTACTGACAGTCCTAACAAGTCCTAACATGCACCTTCAGTTTAAATAACTTTCTCCTTCTAAAGGAATAAAGAATGCTGCTGCAAACAGGTTATGGTTTTAGGATACTGTTCTAGGATAAAGTTTTAAAGGACAGTTCGAGGAAAGTTGTTGGGTTGTAAAACTCACATCATTTGCCATAACTTACTCCTAGTGGGTAAAGCTGTAAGAACATCAGCTATGTTGTAAAGCTGAAAGAACATCAGCTAAAAATTGATGAAAAAACTGACTCCGTGTCTAAAGTTCCGTTGGATAAGGACACATAAAGAGACACAATCATATATACATATATGAGACTAATATAATGCATATAGATGAGACCAAGACTACACAAATAGAAATGATTCTTTGAAAAAATAATGATAAAGAGGATGGGTGAATGGAATGTCGGATTTTTTCTGGGGTTGAATTAACCTGTAAGGTATCTCAGGAATTTAATAGAAGATTCATAATCAATAAAAAACTTTGGAAATATGGTACAAACTAGTATTAACAACATATGTATTGTGAGAAGGGAAGACAGGTTACAAGGACATAGGTAAATCAGCTACTTTCAGCAACATGCACTACAGAATCTTCTGGGACTGAAATTCACCGCCTATACATGGACAGTATCACTTTAGGGTTATATTAGCAACAGGATTATGGCAGTGACAGCGAAAGGCTTAGCAAGATTAAAAGGATAGAGCAGACAGAAAACTCAGTGCCTTGCTGACCCCTTCAGGTAGTAAATTGAAGCCTTGGAACATGAAATTTAGAATCATAGAGAAACTGTCCTGTTAATGCTGATTTGTAGGTGCCATAAATATACTGAAAGCAATTCACAGATTCCCAGTTTCCAAGCTTGGAAAGGACTGCTGTGCTAAAGCAGTCTGGTCCCTTCTATCTCTGAAAGCCAGCATGTCTTGCAAGAACAAACCAAAGGGTCATATTTGACAATATAATCCTGTCTGAAGGGATCCCAGCAATTCTGAGACCAGAATCTCAGTGAGCTTTTCCAGAGTCCAGTCTCAGAACTGTATTCTTTTTATCCCGTACTGAGAACTAACTGGATATTTGGGATTTCTCTTATTCCAAACCTTTGTGTTTTATTGTTAATTAATCTGTAAATCTGAACAGGTTAAATCTGTTCCTGTCCTTACTCATTAGCAGACCCACTTTCTACAAATAGATACCAGCCTTCAATGATAAAGTCATTTCTCAGTTAGCATTTCAGAGACGTCATCTTTGCACCTGTGGATCAGAAGGTTTACTGTCAAAGTCCTTCAGCATTTATGGAACATCCCTTCTAATGCAGGCTGAGACCTTTATATGTAGCATTACTTCCTGCAGTACTAGACCTAAAGGAAAGACTGCTTCCATATGTGGATTTTGGTATTTTTATACGTCTAAGGACTAGGTTAACATTTTACTTCTCTCTTTAAATAACTTCTAGTTTATACAGAGAGATTTTTCCACCACAGTCCACAGGCCTTTCTCCAAATTAATGGGGTTGAAAGGTGCCGTTATGGGATCATGTGTATGGCTGGTGTCAGAGCAGGGAAATCAATAAATTCTTTTCATATCTCTGTTATGGGATCAGATCACTGGTTCTGTCAGAACTGACAAGTCTGTTTCTTCCTCTGTGGAGTTTATTTTAGTTGGGTTTTTTTCCTCCATGGATTTTTGTCCCAAAGGGCACAGACATATTGCTGCTTCTATTACAGCTTATAAAAATCAAAATAAATAAATCATAGGCCTCATTCGTCTTTGATTTCTGCTCTTTTGTCATTTACAGTTGTTAGTGACATGATGGATGGAATCACTGTTGGAAAATGGCAAGGAAAACTTCTGCTTCTGTTAGCTGCTCGGATACTTCATTAAACTCAAGAGAATTGCAAGAAAACTGATTTCTTGATGAGAAAACTTTTTTATGCAGTAGGGATTCTTTTAAACTTTCATCCATAAAATACCCTTAAATCCAGCTCAGATTTTATGGATGAAACCAGACAGAGGCTTTCCTGAGATTTCAAAAGCCCAGAGTGAACACTGCACAGACAGGAGACCTGGACTTGCACCTCCTTCATCTCTGATGCATGACATATGATCACAACACTAGAAAAAACAAGACTTTGAACGGATGTGAACCTTAGAAGGGCAGAGATAAAGACAGAAGCATTCCTAAAAGTCTTGTTTTCATTTCCATGCAAAAGAAGGGGTAAAAAAAAAGGTTAGAACTTTCTTATTGTGCTGGAAAAGGAATTGCTAGTGACTTTGACTCAAGAAGCATGTAGCCCTCAGAAACAACTTCTTGAGTCAGTCCTCCTGACATAGTGACAGGGCTACACAAACTTTATTAATTCTGTCTTGTGAATTCAGGGCTACTGAAGTTAATAGACATTGTTTTAGCAAGATATGCTTTGTATCTCCATAAGTCTGCATGTGCAAGTATGTGAGGGAGAAAGGAAAACAAGAATCCTCTTCATCAAGGAATGTAGCAATAGGACAAAGGGTGATGGGTTCAAGCTTAAACAGGGAAAGTTCAGGTTAGATGTAAGGAAGAAGTTCTTTACTGTGAGGGTGCTGAAGCACTGGAACAGGCTGCCCAAAGCAGTGGTAAATGCTCCATCCCTGGCAGTGTTCAAGGCCAGGTTGGACAGAGCCTTGGGTGACATGGTTTAGTGGGAGGTGTCCCTGCCAATGGCAGGGGATTGGAACTGGATGATCTTAAGGTGCTTTCCAACCCAAACTATTCTATGATTCTATGAAGAAAGTAGCCCTGATTTCCACCCCCTACAACTTTGTAATCTCTGGAATTTACAAGAAAAAAATGAAAGAAGCCTTTTACACAATAAATAATAATGGATAAATACTACGTGGCAGTTTGCAGTCAATGCCTAATGTTCAAAAGCCAGCAGGAGGAAAGGTTGTTTTATCAAACTAATTTTTCAAGTTCATCAATGTGAATAAGCAAGTTACTATTGCTCTCTGTCAGGGTGAATACAAACCTGTCAAAACAACACAATCTTTTCTTGATGCTAAATAATGAAAGCAAAACAATAAACTGGCTAAAGCTTGACAGGCTTCCCCAGAATTTTTCCCTGAGAAAGTTAAAGGAATGGAAAAAAATACAGCTAAAATGTAATTCTCCAATTCTGCTGTGGGCTAGGAGTGATGGAGACATCAAAATAAGATCTTACTGAACAGCCTGACAGCACCAGAATGTGTGCCTTGATGTCTGTGACACCTCTTGGTCTGATTTCTGTCACAAAGGCTACACATAAACTGGATGCGACAGAGGAGATTTTGAATGTGCAACTTGCATTATAGCAGCAAAGGTAAGGATGGAAATGCCATGATGGACACTTTAATGCAGTTCAAACCAGGTCTGAGAAAAACCAGTAGTTAATATTGAGCCTCACTGGGCATTGAAGGTGCAACAGAATGCACAAGGTGCTGCTACAGAGCTTAAAAAGTGGCAAAAAGCCAGCAATTCTGCTTGTACTCTTTGATGGGTTATGTTTGCATGCTCTACATTACTTTGGCATTGGCAGTAATCTGTGCAAGACACACGTTTCACCATGAAAATGAAAATATCAGCTATTGCAAATTTTTATCAGCTGTCCCAGCAGCTTGTAAAAGGGATCAGACATGATCTCTTGCAGCTTGATGATGGTGTTGCATGCTGATGAGAGAGAAGGGGGCCTACAAGGATGTTGAAGAGGGGCTCTTCATCACGGACTGTAGCAATAGGACAAGGGGTGAGGTGTTTAAACTGAAACAGTGTAAGTTCAAGTTAAATATAAGGAAGAGGTTCTTTATTGTGAGGGTGCTGAGGCGCTGGCACAGGGTGCCCAGAGAAGCTCTGGCTGCCCCATCCCTGGCAGTGTTCAAGGCCAGGTTGGACACAGGGGCTTGGAGCAAGCTGCTCCAGTGGAAGGGGTCCCTGCCCGTGGCAGGGGGTTGGAACTGGATGATCTTAGGGTTCTTTCCAACCCTAATTATTCTATGACTCTATGATTCCCTGTCCAGTTTCTGCAAGATGAACAGCTGAATCTGTGTTTGTTTTCTCATGTTTGCCAGCACACTATTCCATGCTATCCAGGGGCTTCAGTTCTCATAAAAACACAAGCACATGCACACAGATGTTTGGATTCATGTGCCTCTGTGTGTGTGCATCTGTGGCATCTTTTCCTTTTTGAGATTCTCCAATTAATATTCTTCCAACTCACAATGGCATTTTAATTTTAAAATTGGAAAATTAACAGAAAGAGAAAGGGATTAAATAATAAAAAAATGAACACTTGAATTAAATAATAGAAGAATGAAACACTTGATAAAACTCAGATCCCTTCAACGTTACTCCAAATGTTCCCTGTAATGTTGATATAGTCACTTTTTGCAGTAACCATTCTATCCTTCCTACTCCCAGCACAGAATCATAGAATGGTTAACATTGGAAAGGACCTTAAGATCACCCAGTTCCAACCCCTTGCCATGGGCATGGATGCCTCACACTAAACCATGTCACCCAAGGCTCTGCCCAACCTGGTCTTGAACACTATCAGAGATGGAGCATTTACCACTTCTTTGGCCAACCCATTCCAGAGCCTCAACACCCTCGCAGTAAAAAGCTTCCTCAACTAGATCAGGTTGCACCATCACTTTCAGTTATATCCAGATCATGTCTATATCTCTTCTCACTGATTCTTATTTTTCATCCTGGTGATATAATCAGAAGCTGGTTTTTAGACCCAGGTCTAGAATGGATTATGCCTATTGTTAAGTCTCAAAATTAAGGAGCCTCCTGGGGTATACGATTTCTGAGACTGCCTCTGAGAAAACCTGAGAGAACCAAAAGCACATCCATTCAAAACTGATTTTTTTTTCCAGGCAAAATTTAGCATTGTTCCATAAATTATACTAGCACTTGGGTTTTAGCTTTTTAAGATGATTGTTTTCTATTGCTTTTTTAGATGAGTGGCCAGTAACTAGAAATTATCCTTATTTGTTAAAAAAAGCTCCTTTGTGCTGGAGAGATCTCTTTACCCCAGCATGAACAGGCAATTCAGATCGTTCAGAGTGGCATTAATACACTCGCTTGTGGATTAAGTGGCTCTTGTTAAGTTTGAGATTGAATTAGTTTTTAAATGTGAGATCAGGATGCAGATTCAGAAGTTTCTGAAGTAAGAGAAATAAGCTGAAAGTTCAACCTATGGAAATACAGAGCAAAAATATGGATGATTTGCAATCTGAATCCAAATTAAAATACATAACTGCAGTTCCCTCAATTGCAAATACAAGCTTCTCCCATTTTACTGGGCATTTATGAGATAGAAGAAAATATCGAAGGTGCTACAAAATAGAGTTCAGGTAATTTAAGTGATAAGCCCCAGACACAAATGCAAGGATGTGATTTCTGTGGTGTTTTGGAAGATGTAGTTCATCTTCTTCACAGCATACCAAAATTACAGTTTGTTTCTTCTTCTGCATCTTTGGACGTGATGCTGCATTGTTACTTCCATGACAGGGATTAAAAGAAAAATCCAAACCCAAAACCCAACAATGCATCTCTCTCAGAAAAATAGTATCATCTCATTGCTGTTAAATACTTTTTGCTTTGTCAGGGCAAAAACCTTAGCAAAATGATTATAAAGCTCTAGTTTTTACTGGTACATTGGCTTTGTGTTAATTACGTGCTGATTTATACTTCAAATCCTAGTCTAGTATTTCCTGATATCAGCTCACCTCTTTCAGTAAACAAAAAAGGAAGTGGAATTAACATTTTTAGCATTGATTACTATCATAAGCAAATAATAGACCCAGCTCAGGCACAGAGTTAGAGGCAAATTTTATCCCAGAGAATTTGCCATCTGTTCAGGCAAGTCTGGCAAAACAAAGGAGGAATAGGGCACTGATCTCCTGGTTCTATCACGAAAACAGGTGACGGTAAAAGAAGCTCAGAGAAGACAAACAGGGCAAAGAAAGGAGCTGAACTGTCTTCCAGAATCATAATTTAAAATATTCTCTCTGCCTGTCTTCACATTTATGAGGAGGCTGTAGGGAGCATTTATGAAACCAAGAATGAATAAATATGATGGTAAAATGTTTCCTAATCTAACCGCTGCAGGGGCGCATGCTGTCAGTGTTAAAAGGGAAACTAAAGTCCCCATTATTCCTTCCTACTCACTGCAGTACTCCTGGTGTTTGCATATCTGGAAGGATTACTGAGGTATCTAAGCACTGAAATAGATTTTAAATATTAAATAGATTTTACATACAATTTCTTCGTTTACACTCACAGAATTCTTAGATCTCTGAGAACTTCACGGATATGGGGATGTGAAGCATATAAAGTGGAGAGACTGCAGGCTCTGGGGATGTCCAAGACAACTCCTGACTTCATTCTAGCCAGAGACCTGAGGAAATACCAGTCTCCTTCCCTAGCTCTACTGTATCTCCCAAAGAAACCTTGGGTTACTGAAGGAATTGCAGTACCCTGAGACTTATGCTCTTGCTGGTCAGTTCAGCTGCCTCTAAGATGCAACTTAATGTGTCAAAACTCTGCCCTTTTGCTTTTCAACTTCTATTACCAGAGCTGATGCTGGTCCCCATACCTCATTCCTGGTTAGCAGAATACCACTTTGCCTGAGATGCTGGGAAGTCTCTGTTCATCTCCAAAAGCGACTGTTTTTAGTCATAAGATACTAAATTATGTTATATATTTATATATAATATATATAACCACTCATAGATTTACTAAATTATGTTATATATTTATGTATAATATATATAACCACTCATAGATTTCTTTCTTTCATCTCCACTCAGGCGCTACTTGTCAGTAGGTTTAATGACACTGTTGAGGTTTGTCTGAATTCGATTTGTCTCACTTTGACGATGATGTGAACACTTTGTTACAAGGATATGGATTACAAGGGCTGAAATCTTGGGTTAAAAGTAGAATGGACGAAGGGGAAGAAAGTTTGGAATAGATTTTACCTATGGTTTTAAGCAAATCTCAGCTATGAGAGGCTGAGCTAAGCTTCAGAATGTGATGGGACTGATAGATGTGACCATCAGCTCTTCAAAACTATCTAACAAATCTGGACACTGGATGCAGATTAGCAAGCACAGTATTTCCCCTTACTAGAAGGAAGAAAAAGGAATTCAACAAGCATAGCCCAATTAAGCTGACCTCAGTAATCCGTTAGGGATGTAGAACACATTTTCAAGTGAAAAATTAATAAGAGACATGAAGCTAAATGGATTATGGGATAAAATAAAACATGAATTTACCAACTGTAGACTAAGCCAAACTAACTCAGTGTGCTTTGAGTCTTGTAACAGAAATTACTTTCAGCAGACAGGCAGTGCTCAGGCTTTCATCTCTTTGGACTTGAGGAAAGCATTTCATGTAATAAGCCTCATGGAGAGATTTTACAGACAAGAGAGTAAGATGGGATTGCTAAAAACCTGTCAGGTCCATAAGATCCTCTTAATAAGCATATGGAAATGGATCATGCGATAGGAAATCACATCAGGGACTGTAGCTCTCCATCAGGGACTGTAGTGATAGGGCAAGGGGGAATGGGTTCAAAATTAAACAGGATAAGTTCAGGTTAGTTATAAGGAAGAAGTTCTTTACTGTGAGGTTGGTGAATGTGGTAAATGCTCTGTCTGTGGCAGTGTTCAAGGCCAGGTTAGACAGAGCCTTGGGTGACATGGTCTAGTTTGAGGTGTCCCTGCCCATGGTAGGGGATTGGAACCTAACAGTCTTAAGGTCCTTTCCAATCCAAACCATTCTATGATTCTAAAAGCTTCCTATCTGGATGCTCAGATGCATTTCCTGAGGACCATCCTTGGGACTAATTTTACTTGATATTTTCATCAGTGACCCTGGCACAAAAAGTGAGAAATTGATCATTTGGTCTGGCAGCAAGTGAGGAAGCGCTGTCAATAAAATGAGGAGAAAAATGTCAGACAGGAAGAAACTGCCATAACAGGAATGAAAAAAAGTGTAGTTTTGGAAAGTGCCAAGACACGTACATCTACTAAGAGAAAATACTGCTATATCCTTTTATTAATGGGAAATGATAGGAGATGAGAAAGAGCAGGAAGCCATAAAAAAGCTAAAATAATCCTAGATTTCTACATGTTGTATTGTTGAGATAAGGAATTATTCATTCTGCTCTATGTGACTGTGGTGAAGTGTTAATAAGCACACAACATGCAGTTCTGGTCAGGTTGTCTGAAAAACAAGAGGAAGCACAAAGATAACAAAGGAACAAGAAAAGAATAACCAGGAATGGAAGATTTACTGTGCAACATGGAATGGAGAAATACATTCTTGTCATGCCAATGTCTTACCAAAATGAAGATGAAGAGGGGACATGACTGCCCTTTGCAAGTAATCTATGAGGACAGAGAGGAAGTGACACACGAGGAAAAGGTAAGGTAAATGATCAAAAGAAATTCAGTCTAGAGATTAAGAAAATGCTTCTGAGAATCCAAAGTGAGATCATGAGATGGTTTCGCAGAAGCAGTGGGAGGATTTACACACTGTAAAACAATGATTGATGATGCCATGTCAGGGGTTATGTGACACACAAAACTCTTACAGCAAAGAACTGGGTTCAGTCGTACAAACGTAAGAAAGCTGATCAGTAGGAAACAAACCAGCAAATAGAACAACTTTTCAGCTATTTAGTCCTCCCCTTTGTCTCAATCACTATTATGCAGTGCTGGTTTCAGTGTGCCTCATCTCAGCAACAGAGAAACTATTGCAAGGTTATGAAGACCACAAACAAAATATGCCCCAAATCCTCAGAAAAAGTGTAATTTCACTTTGGGAAGAAAACTTTAGGCAAGTAGGAGGGAAGGAGAGAGAATCTTTCTCTTTGAAACACAAGCCTGAGTTAGGCTGGTGGACATAACACCAGGGTTGACCCTAGGCATGGACAGAGAAGACGTCAGTGCAACAGAATCTCCATATCCATTTCACCTGCATCAGAACCATGTTAGTCACTGCTTCTGTGGGTTCAAAAATAGGGTGAGGGGAGAAAGCAACAAAATCCAGTTAGAGCCTGATGAGAACCCTTGAGCCATCTCTGCTAGTACTCAACAGAGGAAGTGCTACCCACTACTGCCCTGTCCTTTGAAAAGGATGCTAACATCCTTGCAGGCAGGGAAGCTCAGTGTTATGTCTGGGGTGAAGGACTCTGCAGGGTTTATGACTATTCAGACCATTACCTTTTCTCTTTTCACTCTGCAATGTCTATTTTGCCATCCTCACTCCTTCAGCTGAATTGGGCACATTTCACTTTATGATCCAGTGAAGGACAGAACAGGCCATGTTTAAACCTTTGGTGATGCCTTCTGAAAACACAGGCACTGATTCCTTGAACAAGAGTTTAAATGGAAAAAGACCGGTTGAATTTAAGTTGAATCCCCTCATAGGAAATCAGCTTATTACTCCTGATATTTTTTTCTCAGTATCATTTTGCTTGAAGTCCATATGTAAGAAAACAGCCAAATCCCAAAATAAACAGCCTTGTGAAAATGCTTCCCTGACACATTTAACATCTCTATAATATTATTTTTCATAATTGTTTCAGAATGAAAATGTGCAACATACCAACCTGCAAATGGTTCATGCATATTCATGCCTTCCATGTGTTAACTGCTGGGGACTGATCTCAGGCTGCTTTATATTATAAATTGTTACTTATTTACAGTGCCAGTTGGTGACTCTGAGGTAGCATATGTGAGATGAATTTGCAGTTTCTATTACAGCGAGTTGAAATCTTCCAGCAAAACATTTTTTCAGTTAAAATGAAAAACAGAAAAAAGATTGAAAGGAGATCTCAGAGCAGCTTCCAGCATCTGAAGGGGGCTACAAGGATGCTGGAGAGGGACTCTTCATCAGGGACTGTAGTGATAGGATAAGGGGTGATGGGTTTAAAATGAAATAGGGGAAGTTCAGGTTAGATATAAGGAAGAAGTTTTTTACTGTGAGAGTTCTGAGGCACTGGCACAGGGTGCCCAAAGAAGTGGTAAATGCTCCATCCTTGACAGTGTTCAAGGCCAGATTGAACAGAGCCTTGGGCAATATGATCTGGTGTGAGGTTTCCCTGCCCATGGCAGGGGATAGGAACTGTATGAACTTAAGGTCCTTTCCAATCCAAACCGCTCTATGATTCTATGAAATATGGAATCACCCCTACCCATTAGTCAGGAAGGTAAAGCTTTGTCAAGAAGTATTTGTTCAGATGATCTGACCAAACATGGATAGGTTTTTATGATAAGTGTTTTCCAAATATCCAGAAGATCACATGCATTATTTCTGGGTGCTCCAGAACAGCTCCACCATGGGAGTTCTTCCCACACAGCTCTCATCTGGCAAAATCTTATTGTGGGATACTTTCTAGAACCAGGGTCTCAGTACCTTCAACGCAGGCAACTCATGCTCAGCTCTGAAACAGCCACGTCTGCACTGATGTTTCCAACAACCCTGCTGTGGAACAAGGAATTCAGATGTTTGGGAAATGCCTGTCTTACCACAGGTCCCCTCCAGCAACAGCTTCCTGACATTAGTCTGTAGCTTGAATCCCAAAACTTCCAAAGTCTGTGGTACTTACTGAACTGGCAGCCAGGACCTGGCATTCCTGGATTCCAATGTCAAGATGTCCCCAGATCCTACTCACGTAAAACATGATATACCACACTAACAATGACATATACATATTATGAGGGAAAATAAAGGGGATTCTTTTCAACCAAGAAAAATATTTTGCCTCAAAATTATTTTATTTATTTTGTCCACAAATAGTTACAAATCCTTAAGGTTTTCCAAAAACAGACTCTGAAATTTTAAAACACAGACATAAGAAAGCTTCTGGCATGTTTTGAGAAGACTGAAAATGTGAAATATGAAATCACAAAGGATCAGACCCCTTGGTTCCTACTTTGTCTGTGTAGTATATAACTGCATTCATGGCAGGAAAGGCAGAAGAGTTTGAGGATCCAAACCCTTTGAAAACAATGGAAAAGCTTCCACATGTTATGAATAAGGACCTCAGTTAGCAGAGCTTATATTACATATATATGCGGACACAGACACAGACCAACTGAGCACAGATTTAATGGGATGGACTATGGAGTAGATGGTGTTTAAAGTCCCTCCTGTGCAGTCTCTGAATGTGCTGTCTCTCTTGCTGAGCAGAATATTCAGCACATAAAATTGAACTTTCTCTCCTTTTTTGTTCATGTATTGCAGGTCACCTTTCCACTCATGGGAAGAACTGAAACTTTCTTCTTTTCTCCATCCCCGTTCCATCTCTCATACTGTACATTTAGAGAGGCAGGAGTAGACATGTCAGACACAGAAAATGAGAGCCAGTACAAAGAGAAATAGGCTCCTGAAGGAAAGAAAGAGGTTCTGAAAGCAGAAACAAAAGGAGTGAGAGAGATAAAGGACCCTAAAATAGAAATAAATCAATGGAGAATCAAGTCCCTTGAAACAGAAGATGAAAGATTTTCCTTGGAGGAGAAGACAGCAATGGACATCTGGTCATCACAAGAACCTACAAGCCTCCAAGACTTTTAATATCATATTGTTATTTCAGCCACAGGATGAAAATTCATCTTTATCATTAATGAATATCTCACTAATCAGCCATTTCAACTCTAACGTTTAACAGAGATACAAGATTAACAGTCAACCTCCTCCATCTTCTCAGCTGTATGGTTCTCTGCCTGCTTGGGAAAAGAGAAAGAAGTAATGAATATGAGATGCATAAAACTCTAGTAAACAGTCAATAGGGAGAGCAGGCCCTGGCTGCTAGGTAAGTGTTAGCTTTAGAGTGTAAAACCATCTTAGCACAGCATTTCATATTCTACGGTAGATTGCAAGGTTTCCCATAAAATGAAGGAGAGCAGTTTGGGACTAAATGAAGTAATACTCCAAAATCAGCTGAATGGGTCAGCTAAGGCAGCTGGAAGTGAAAAGAATAAGGGAAGAATGTCTATGCAATCAAACAGATACCCTTTGATCAGATATCTAAGATCATCTGCTATTTAACCTTTCTCAGAGCTGAGGCTTGATGATGCAGTACACTTTGAGTGAGTCCTGTTTCATCATAGAGTCACAGCATGGTTTGGGTTGGAAGGTACCTTAAAGCTCATCCAGTTCCAGGTTGCTCCAAGCCTTGTTCAACCTGACTGCAAACACTGCCAGGGATGGGGCAGCCACAGCTTCTCTGGGCACCCTGTGCCAGCGCCTCAGCACCTTCACAGTAAAGAATTTCTTCCTTATATCTAATATCAATCTCCCCTCTGGCAGGTTAAAGCCATTTGCCCTTGTCCTGTCCCTACATGCCCTTGTCAAAAGTCCATCTCCAGATTTTTTGTATCCTCTTTAGGCACTGGGAGCTGCTCTAAGGTCTCCCTGGAGCCTTCTCTTCTCCAGGCTGAAAAAACCCAGCTCTCCCAGCCTATCCCTCAGCCTACTGCTACACTCCTTTTGGAGCAGTTGGTTTCTTTGTTCAAAACCTACTTAATCTAAAAAGACTGTCATCAATGTTTGTCAGGTCTCTGAGACAGATAGACATGTTCCTCCCTGTCCTCCTACAATAGTTTTTCATTCAGCATTAACTTTTCCCTGGTTGGGTTTTATTGCACCTAGCTACACCATTTACTTATGTAGCTACTTCTAAAACAAGCAGAGGATGGGGAGGGGAAATGACCAGGTTATTCTTGAATATAGAACATTACTTGTCTGCAGAAGATGAGCATTGTAAACAGCTCACGCAGGGCGTCAAAGCTCAACTGCATTCAGAATAAGCTCTCTTGTTCTTGCACTGGTGTCCAATTGAGAATACTCATGCTCAGCCTCCTCATGTGAGCATTTAGTTTAGAAAACTAAGTGAACAATTGTGAATTTAGGAAAACTAACTTATTTTATGGCTTAATGCGTGGAAATGGTTCCTGAGAGGAGTTAAAACTCTGTTAAAGCTTGTACTGTAATGAATATGCAAGTATTCATCTCTGCTTTCAGACAGGAGACAGAAGATTTTGTGTTCTAGCACAGCCAAAAGCCTGATCACTAGGGTGCCTGTTTGAAATGTGAAAGACCTGTGCTGCAATCATGGCTATGATGCAAGCAGAGCACGGATTGCCTATATCCCAGTTAACTGCCTGAATACTGTATATTCGGGCATGTATATGTGTATATATGTGAATATCTGTAAAATATTCTTTACTATTATTGCACTTACATATGGGCTGTCTGTGCCTTATCTTGTCCCTGAGTCCTTCTTACCATTCACATAAGGGTAAGTCTTTTCTGTTGTGTACTATGAGGATTTGAACTGTTTGGGAGCATCTGGAACAGACCTGACCTATGATTTAGCTTAATTTTGTTTAATTTTAGGTGACGTCCAAACTGAGAGGGCTTGCTAAGTGACAGCTGACAGAAACTACGTCAGCTGTTTCTATGAAACTCAGCACTTGAAGGATACAGATGTGTCATTAGGCAATACTGCGCAAAGAAGCAAACAGATGCAGGAGAAAAACTGGACCTGAATCTTTTGAGGTTTTTTTTTTTAACCCAATCTTCCTTCTTTAGAAAGCATCTTCATATTCTGCATATTACAACACAAAATTCATTCTTGACAGAGTTTGGGAACTGTAGATAGTCAACAGTTACCGAAATAACCCACATGGTAGGGGTTGGAACTGGATAACCTAAAGGTCCTTTCTAATCCTAACTAGTCTATGATTCTAGGATTCTAAATGGCTGAAATAATGTCTCAAGCAATAATTGGCAGCACTGACAAACAATTCTAGGTAAAACCATATGTGTCTCTACTAAAAGTCAGCAATCAGCAGGCTAAGAATCGTGAAAATAATGAAAGAATTAACCTTGAAATAGAAGTGGGGATTCTGGTTGGGTTTTATTATTATTTATTTACCAATGCTGGCAAATTCCTGAATGTCCTTGAAAGAACAAAAGCCTGGACTTCCTATTCTCCCGGATGTTACATGGTAGAACAAGGAGGAGAGAGAACAAAGTTCACTTTCAATCTGTTTTTTACTCCTAATGTTCAGATTGAAGAAAGACTTGGCCAACTTGGCTGTGATGGGTTGTTAAATGGATTGGCCTAGGGCAAGAAAATGAAACTAAGTACACTCTTAAAGTTCTGGGAATTTGGATCAGTGACTATTCCATCTGTTTAACTGCAGGACAGACACGATGTGGTTGATGAATGATGGAAGTGCATTTTATCACTATGGTGTTAATGACATAATGAAGGTCTTTTAAGAACATAAATGTGGTGTCCTATAAATCTGCTTCTATACATTTTCCTTCATTTATCAAATATTAAGGAGATTTTCACCTTCTGTTCTAGAAATTACAGCAGAGCTACTACATTGATTTAGGAGGGTTTTTAGCTGCTCTGATGTCTATTATATTTTACCATATTGGTGAGTAGGGTTTATTTCATCACATATTCTGCTTAAAAGATTTCAATATTGATAAAATCTGGGATGATAGCTAGGTAATAATTTTCCTTATTTTAATAGGACTATTTCAGAGAGCAGAGCGTGAGGAAAGACTTGTACTAGGCTTACACTTGACAATTAGTTTAAACCTTTTGATGGTACACCTCCTGGTAGTCCATTTATCAGACACATGTGAGAGAAGACCCTTATCCCCACATACTTCAAAAGTTATAGAATCATAGAATGGTTTGGGTTGGAAAGCACCTGAAGATCATCCAGTTCCACCCCCCTGCCATGGGCAGGATACCTCAAACTAGACCACGTAACTCAAGGTTCTGTCCAATCTGCCCTTGAACACTGCCAGGGATGGAGCATTCACCACTTCTTTGGGCAACCTGTTCCCAATGCCTCATTACACTCAGAGGTGTAGGGCATCTCAAGTGGCACTGGAAAGGCCTGTCTGGGCAAGTGAACTGAGCCCAAAGGTGGGATTTTATTCCAAGTTAGGAACAACACATAAATGTTTACAAATAGACTGGGTTTCTAATCTTTCATTGCAGTTAGTAGAGACCTTGTATGAGCAGAGACTCCTTAGTCTGGAGTCTAAGGAGCTGTTCAGGTACATGTTAACTCAGGGTAAGCTAAACACCTTGAAGACTTCATTGAGTTTACTCCCTAAATCCCACTGACAACAGAAGGAACTTAGACATCCACCTTACAATGAAGGCACTGTCATTTAAGTGACTACAGTCTTGAGTTGAATGCCAGCCACAATATCTCACAGATATGAACTATGGTATGAAGTAACGTATGAACTATTTAAGCACCAGTGTAGGTGACAAACAAAAGTTCTCATTATGAGGTCTACAGAATTTGGACCAAAATAATTTCAGTGCCTTTGCTGTTTAATCTGTGTTGCTCTCCATAAGGATTGATGTAAGAGGGAACCCAAATAACCATGGATTAAGGATGAAAATGTAATTTAGATTAAATGGCAATGGCATGCTTTGTACCATTGATTGAATTACGGCATGTCCCACTTCCAAGCAAAAGTGGATCAACTGGCTGTCCTCAGAAGGACTCATCTTCTGACCCTCAGGTCTCACAATATGTGTTCTTGCCTCACCTAAGTCCCAACCAGAACATTTTGTCTTGTACTATATAACAAAGATGGTATTTTTTTCACGTTTCCCCTTTCCAAGATTAAAATGGATATGGATGCAAACCTTGCTTAGCCAGCAGACACTGACAATTTGAACAAGCCAGCTTTAGGATTGAGATAAATTCTACTTGAGGAGAAAGAAATATTGTAGGTTGCAAAAGATGTTTTCTGCTATTTTCTCACACAAGAAAGGAAATGGAGAATAAAATATTACATGAATTTGTTTCTCTTCTTAGGCGTATGACCTCCCTCTTCCTTCAGGCAATGTGAAGACCTCCTGTTTGTATGTGAAGGCTTTTTCTCTATGACTCCCAAAGTTGATACTATCAAAATTACAGCTCTTCTCATCCTAGAGAAATCTCACTGAACATAAATAAATAGCATGTCAGGTTACACTAGGAAAAAAGAAGAAAAAACCAACAAAATACTCCCCCCCCAAAAAACACAAAGCACTTTCAGATCACTTCCTTGTAGTCCACAGAGCAAGACAATAAATTATTTACAAAGCACTAAGAAACTTGCATCAGGAACTTAAATGGATGTCACTGGCTAAAAGAAATACAAAATATAAAGAGATTGAGTCTTCTAGTACAGAAGCAGAACCAAACTGGTGAACTGTCCAGCTGAATCATGGAAAGAACAGAGAAAAGGGAAGGAAACAGGAAGCCCATGAATGTCCAGAGCCATAAAAAGTTCTAGATTCTTAGCAAATAGAGCCTAAGCACAACTCTGGCACTTAAAACCTTAAGAACATCATTCTAGATTCTGAAATATTTCAAGCACACAGTCATTCCTAGAAAACCACCCTAGAATTGCCTGCATCTATACCCAGATTTCAGTAAATCCAAATCAATTTTCTGAATGAAGTAAAATCCATTGAAATTCCTGACTTCATCATTGTAGAGGTTGACATTTTAGAGATATAGTCAGAGAGAGAAAGAGCTTTCCCTTATAGGTAGTGCTCTCCTAGTTAGAGCACTCCTCTGAGACAGGCGAGAGGAAGTTCAATACCCTTCCCAGCCTCATGGAGTTTCAACACAAACTACTTCCAGGAATACCCTGATCTTAAGGAGCTCTCTTTTTCTGTTCAGATGGAAACCACAAGTGCACAATTCTGCAGAGAGCCCAGCAGGCAAGCTTATGTGCAGAAAGCAGATTTATATTAGAGTGTTAAACAAAAATCCACTTCAACGTAATAATGCACAGTCATTGCTTTAAAAGTTTTTAAGCCATACTTTTTATAGTCTTTCAAAAGTATCCGTTACTATGTACATGCAAAGCAAATAGTGCAGAAAATACAAGAAAAGTCATCCTTACAAAAGCCATTCCATTTCTGACTAGATTCCTACCAAATACTCAGTGGAGCAAAGGCTAAGTTCTGTTCCCAGACCTGACATTTTCTACAATGGCCTTTTTTCAGGCAAAATCAAGCAGCTGTATTTATCACTAAAAAATCAGAGCATGGGTCAGACACTGTAATCACGCAGCTGTGCTAATGATCCTGCTGCATACAAATGGTTGTGGGTAATGCATTAACAAGACATTATGGGTTTGTGATAAGAAGTTAGATGAGATTGTTCAAATCAAATCATAGCAAAAAATCCCTTGTCAATTCATTCACATCTTTCCAGGCTTCAAATATTTTCCTGTAACTCATTTCCCTATTGAGTTTTTGAAGCCTTCCCATATCAATCCTTCCTGCAAATAGAAGCCGTTTGGTTTTCTCACTGTAGTCTCATTGAGACCACTGTCAGACATGTAGCCCAAAAGGACTGAGGCCCCAAAACAGATATATGAAAATAATGGAAAAATTCTTTTCATTGTATTACTGGTAGAGTGGAAAGGAGGCAAAATGCAGTGCAGAGAGAAGTTCTGCTGTGATTTTCAGTTGAGTTCTGCAGATTGGGTTCATATGCTCTGGGAAAGCTTCATACAAATGGTTACGCTTTTGAAAGACTATCTGAAATGAATGTGGGCATCTAAGGTTTGGTCCCTAGTGCTAATTGAGATGACACAAGACCAGTCTTTCAGTTCTTGTGTCTCAGCACACCGGAGCAATTTCACATGCAGGCTACAAGAACATGAACCTTCATTAACTGTGTCCTGACCTGCTGATGTACTTCACTGACGTCAGTTTGAAAAGGCAAAGATGACACCATTAAGACTGGCAGTCTTCAAAGAGATTACACATTGCAAAGCAGAACACACGGGTTAAATGAACTAGCAAATCTGTCACCCAGAGATATCTCGTTCTTGCTCTGGTTATCATGGGTAAACATGTTCTGCACGATGAGTAAGAAGAGGAAGACTGAAGTCAATAAAACACTCTCTCTTTAGCAAATGCCAACAGGTCTCACTTTCAATTTGTCCAAGTTTGCTGATTTATTATTTTCTTTAGTGAGGATGAGACACTACCAAAAAGCCCAGTACAAATGCTGAGTGATGGTTCCTGGGTATAGGCAACTGGCATGTAGCAAGCAGCTAAATCCTCACTTTCCATAGTGAATAATTTAGGGAAGATATTTCCTCATGATTCTCAGGTGGGGCAAGAGCTCTGGATTACAATTTCTGTGCTTCAAGGCATATAAACAGGAGAGGTTAGTAAGGCTCTATCTGCAGAAAGATAGGAGGCTATACTGGCCTGGGACAAGAAATGAAGTTCATTTTCTTGCAAGGGTTTTTTGCACACATGGTGATATGCATTCAGCTTTTACCTCTAAGACCATAATTTTTCTGCAAACCCTTTTCCTAAATTTATTTTTATTGAAAAGCTGGAAAATTGCTAGATAATTGGACACCAGAATATAGGCTGTTATTTTAAAAGGCTCAAGTATAAGACAGTGATTGTGGGAATTCTGACTGATGTACCACAATAAGGTAATATGGGTAAGACACAGCAGAAGAAGGTGACTGAGATAAGCAAGCGTCAATGTAGAGAGAAGAGATTTCAAAGAACATCCTGTAATAACTTCATGGGATTGGAGGATTCTGGAGCAAAGGATAGGAAAAACACTCCAAGCTAGTAAAAATAAATTAAAAGTAAGAACATGTGTTATCTTCTCAGTGAACCCAAATACCTACTGGGAGAAGGAGAGTAGAGTCATTAGCATTATTTGTTCATCATTATCACTTATGTGGAGGTACATCAATGTATGTCTATATATTTAGGCCCTGTGGTTTTAGTGCTCGAAAACAGCTGCAAAACACAACTGAGTTTCCTAACAGACCCCAGGAAAAGATGAGCCCCTGGCAATAGAATGAGCTGTTTCTAAGAGTGCAAAGAGGCAGTCATTAAGGAAGAATGTCAGTTCTAATTTACTTTCCCTGTTTCTTTCTTCTTTGTCATCTGCTATGAATTGGTCCCCAGTGGCTTTGCCATTTTGATATAAGCTGGACTCATACATAACTTCTTCACAGCACTCCCATAGCAAGACCCTCTGCCCATTTAGGAATGGGTAAGAAATACTATTTCGTTCCAAGATCTATGTGTTTTATCAAGGTGTCTTCTTTCTAGAAAGATTAAAGCACATGAAGAAATAAATTCAATCAAATGTGATGGTACATATCACTGAAGTCAGTCATTGAAGTGTAAGAAACCCTGGAGAGGGCATGTGTCTTTAGTTCACAAATATCAGAAGGAAGAAGTCACCACCTTGAGATTAAACTGGTTTTAAGATACCTCAGTTCAATGATGTTTACTTGCATGGACTTTCAGGCAATGATGCCCAGACTACAGCTTCAGTCATACTTCCAGTCAGTAAAGTCCTAATCTAATTATTAAACACCTTCAGGAATGCAGTTCTTAGTCCCCCTCTAGTTTGCTGCTTAAGGCTCCTTTCTCATTATCATTCTGTCCCATTATGAGAAAGGAGCATTAAGCAGCAAACTAGAGCAGCAAAAGGACAAAGCTCAAGAGCCCCTTTGGTTTGGGATGTTCACACCTAAAAGTTCATCTCAATGTTCTCAATTTACCACATTAAAACTGAGTTAACCCAAATTTAGACATTTTCCTTTCTTGTTTATAATTTGCATTTTCGAAATAGGTAACAAAATATGACAAAAAAGCAATCATAACAAATCACTACACATCTAACTTTAATTTAGGTGACATTAATCCCACTCTTAGTAGCATACCTCCTTATGTTTGCTGTGATTTACATAAGTGTCAATCATTAGGCTGGTTATTATCTATCACATCAACAAAGCAGATGCTGAAGACTCATTTATTACTCAGAATTAAGTTCCTGAGGGACTTACATTATATGTAATCTTCCAGCCACCAGACAAAATAAGTCACTGACCAGAACAGGACTCAGTTAAAATCCATTGTTACAGGCTGCTGTAAAGATTGATTCCACCCAGAAAGCTGAGTTTCCTCACAGTTCTAAAGCAGTTTAATACAGGGTTTACAGATCACACCTAAATTCTCCTAATAAGGATGAACAGCAAAATCCTGTAACAGTTTCATGAGAAGGGTCTGTTAAGAAGCAAAAGAGTTTTGCAGATGTTTTCCTCAGCCCCTCATGCATTTCTAATGCAACAAGCTGAAAAGGGCTGATAATCATGAAACTGCAGTAAATGTGCCATGAGATAAGTCAAATAGCTTTCAGAAATTCTAATAAATTCTTTTCATAATACATTAGCATATTCTGCCCTGTGGATCTCATTTTTACCTATTAGGGGTCTTGTCTGAGACCAGACAAAAGAACTTTTCTGTTCTCCTGGCATGCTGAGTGGAATTCATTATTAAACACCGCGCTAGGTTAATCTGATTTGAGGAAAAATAAGCCTAAAGATACAGGGGATCCTTTTATGGAGATAACATTTTCTGAGTTAAATGAGTTAACTGAAAGAAAATGCCCATCAGAAGAAAACAGAAGCTTGTGGTTATTTTTACTTTTCTCCCCAAACTTCCTCCTCACATAGAAAGAAGTACAGATTTGGTTGGCTGAACTGTCCAAGAGACAGCACTGAACTATGTAGTGTGTGATGCCCAATACATTTCTTCACCTTCTTTAAGGAAATTCAGAAGTCTTAAGGAGCCCTTTTCAGAGCAGACTTTGAAGCTCTTGGTAAGGATTCTCAGACAGAAGAATGGTCATAAGAATGAATGTGTCTTTGCTTCAAATGCTCAAGGATACTGCTCTTACAGCTGTCTGCCATTTAGAGCCTCATATTAAGGGGACCATCTAAGCTATATAGCTCCCAGTACTGCAATCACTGCTCAGACCTTCAGTTTGTGAAATATTCTGGGACCCTTATTATAGGATAGATTCCAGACTCACTGAAATTTGACCTTTTCCTCCAGCCCTCCTAACTTCACCATCAACCTAAATTATGGGGTTTAGGTAAAGAGGGGGCAAGCTAAATCCAAAATCAGCTACCCACATTCAAACTGACCAGATGCGTATTTCCCTAGAGAGACACACTGGCTTGCACTTCCATGGTACTTAGAAATTTTATCTCAGGGAAAAAAAAGGCTGAACTTCCCTTAATGCTCTGGAACCAAATTCTTGCAAGATTATGTGAGCAAAGTCCCATCAAGGAAATGGTGTCTAAAGTTCTCTTTTCAGCACCAGTGNTGGCTTGCACTTCCATGGTACTTAGAAATTTTATCTCAGGGAAAAAAAAGGCTGAACTTCCCTTAATGCTCTGGAACCAAAATCTTGCAAGATTATGTGAGCAAAGTCCCATCAAGGAAATGGTGTCTAAAGTTCTCTTTTCAGCACCAGTGTTTAAGTCTCACGCTGCTGTTGTCACTCTTACCCAGAAATCAGGGCCACAATGGCATAGAAGAATGGTTCTTCATTGGGAAACTGCTGGAAAGACCTTAAGGATGAGAAGACAGACTATTTGAGAACAGTGATAGTGCTCACAGGCTCATCTGTGGGATTTCTATCCTACTAAGTGCAAACTTGAAGATCTCTCTGATGGCAATTTACACTCCAAATCTCACGCTTGATTTAACTGCATTTTCTCCCATGTGAAAATTAAAGTCTTTCTACATTGGTTTCACTGTAAGTATTACAGACAGAGCTCCATGCTTTCCTCTATGACTTCGTCCCTTTTCCAAGTGCCACTTAAAGTTCTCTTACATTCTTGGGTCAGGGAGATGACATCCTGAATGCCATGCAAAGCTGTCTACATGAAAGGGTAGCTCTGTGTACTAGTTTTAAAGATGGAGGGGAAGATCTCACATTCAGGAATGACTGACAAACAGGATTCAAATTCTTTTTTATGGCACAGAGGGAACAAAATTCAGGCATTAAAGCCTGCTAGCTAGTTCTCTTCATAGTACAAAAGGTCAGTTTTCCAAATGCTTAAACTGTACCCTCAGGCTTTCAGGATTATGTGCTGTGTTGCTATTAAGCAAAATCTCATTGCATTAAGCAACAGCCATTGCTTTTAAAAAGGCAGAGACATTCATTCTGCCAGGCACAGTGTGGCTGTTGAGAACACAACAAACCCAAGAACGCCTTATCACATAAACAGAACTGCATCTGAAAGTGAAGTCTGTAATTAAAATTGACATTTCTCTGCCTCCTGCTTCCACTGACAGCCACTTCACTGAGGTCTGATGGGGTTTGCAGAATTGCCAAACCCTTAGGTTAATTCTGTGCATGAGGAACAGTGAGAACAAATTATTGCCGTAGAGTGGAATTCTGAAAACTTAACTGAAAAGGTGGACTTCTCCCCCAGAATAAAAGTATAGAAAAGCATGCCACAGACATCCCTCAGTGTGCGTAACTGGTCAGAGAATGCCCTAAGCCTCAGCTTAATGTTAACTGGAATATCAGAGACTTCAAATTTCACCCAAGGCGAAGTCAAAGGGATCTACAAAGTACCATTCAGCACTGAGTTGTAAATAAACATTTCATTTCAGGGCATATCAGCAGCTCTGCTCAGTATAACAATACATCCAGGCACCCATAAGTGAACAAGCTACCATGGTTTAGCATAAAAATTGACCAGATTTGTTCAAGCTTAGCACCTGCAGCATCTAGATGTTGAGGTTTTGTTGTAGGCCACCTCCATCCTTTGTCCACAGCAGTTGTCAGATGTTTTTCTAACTCCACAGACAAGGGACTGACAGATTTTCCTTTATATTTACAATGGATAGCATGCCCAGAATATCAGTGCCACATCTGAGAAGAAGCAACTTGATCATCTGTGATAGTCTGCTTACAACCTGATTTGGACACAATCTAGTTGCAATGCTAGTTGCAAGTATAACCCCACAAAGTGCAGGCACTGTCTCCTCTGCATCAACTGTTTAACTCTGCAGATCTGTTCCCATTGAGCTGCAGCACTTGGTTATTTACAGACAACCTCAGTCTCAAGCAGAGAGATTTCATCTCCCTTGTGTTCCTGACTGCACTCACAGAACAAAGCAGAGCCATCCACAGAGGATACAGATCCAGTCCACCTGGTAGACCTTCTGGCTACTCAAGATGTTGTGTCCTGGGTACCAACATGAAAGCATCCCAAGCCTGACAAACTAAATGGATTTTTATTCTATTAGCAGAGACTTTGTACCTGCAGAGGACCTTTCAGTTTACAATCACATCCTCTCTCCTTCTGTAAGCTGCACATCTCTAGGTACTGTGCATATTGTTATCTCCAGGCTGAGCCTGATAAATTCATATTCATTTGCATGTCTTTTTACCTGAGACAGTTCTTTTTCACTAAAAACTATCAGCAAACCCAGGAACTTCTATTAATACCATCTCTGTGGGACCATTGAAACCCAATGATGTGCGTCTATGAGATGTATTGTACGCCTGACCAAGGCAATTCAAAGCAATTCAGATTCACTGAAGTAACACCTCCCATTGGGCCTGCTCTGCTCCATCAGTTGGGGTCTGCAAATGACTTCTTCATTAAAGGTGACCTCCAAAAAGAGCAAGACAATCCTGTAAACCTGCTTTGGTCTCCTACAGAGACTACCTTTGACAACATGCCACACAGCCAAGTGGACACAGCTTGTGTCCCACTCCTTATTCCAGTTGGGATAATCCTAAACCCTGCTCCTCTGTAGTGTGTCTGCTTGTGCTCCAGCTCAGCCTGCTCCTAGTTCTGGATCCTTCAGTGAAGTTCCCAGCTCTTTCCTTTGCTTTAACTGTGGTTGTTACTCACCAAATTAAGGTTTTATTGATCATTCTCTCTTCCTCTCTCCATCTACCTTCTGTAGATCAGACCTCTATAGAGATCTTAACGGCTAGAGACCAGCTGGTTCATAAGTCCCTCTGAACTTTCTCCTGCCTCTTTCTTTTTCACCTCCTGCTCACTTAGTGACTACTGGACTAGCTTTAGGTGTCACTTAAACTACAGTCTTTGAGCTCATGGTTGAGCTGTGCATCACATCTCCACATCCCACAGTATCACTAATACATTGTCTTAGCCTTACACAAAGATTTTCCTTCTAGAAAGCTCAGCATTAGTAATAAAGATAACAGACAAGTCAGTGTCTCTAACATTTGTCGATTCTTGTTAGGTATTGCAGACACACACACTGAATTTTAGCCTCAATAAGCCCAGGATCAACTTAATCAAAGTTTAGCAAAATCTCAAGGCTCAGGTGTTCTTTTGATTCTGCCAGTCAGTGAAATCCTTCTACATTTGATGTTCTCAGCTCCTTGCTCAGTCCCACAAGTAAAAGGCATCCTTCAGCTATCTTTACCAGCCCCATCCTCGCTGTCTTTACCAGCCTGATGCTCAGGGACACATCAGGAGCTGCCTCCTGCTCTTCCCTAGGATGCATATTTATGTGTCCCAAGCTCTGGCTACACACACACTCGACCACCTAAACATCCTACATGTTGTGATTCCCTCTTCCCTTCTTCAGCTCTACCTAACCTCAGCCCTCCCCTGCTTCTGACCATATAACTTCAGCTTTCAGCCATTTGTGTTGCCTCTAGCACTTGTCAGACCTTTCACTGAACTAACACAACTCAGAAAAAAGGCAGAAAAATACTGAGTATTTATCTAGGCTTTTATTTCTCCAACCTTTTACTTCTCCATTTCAGTGAGACATATTAGCGCACAGAGAAGTCTGTTCAGTGGACACAGTGGGAAAGCATATGAGGAAAGGGACAAGGAAGGTGGGAGCATGCAGTAAGACCTTGCCTTCTGGAAATAAGGACACCTTCAATTTGTCTCACCATGTCTCAATAAACCATGTTTTCAGACTCAGTCTGCCCTTAGCAGTACAAGGGAAGCAGCAGAGGTGAAGAGCCAGGACCAGGGGAGGGGAGAACAGAGCCACTCTTCATGCTGGCACATGGTTTGCAAAACATGTACCTCTCAGAGGTACAACAATGGCTGGGCAGAGTGAAACAACTCTCATTTGTCACACCCAAGCTATCTGTACAGTCTTTATGGCTTCCTGATTTACACAGCACTCTCTGAACATGCCCTCACCTTGCTTTTTTGGTTTTGGTTCTCTTCTTGACTACATGACTTCCCTTTGGTCCAAATACTTCGTGCTTAGAGCTAGCAACACTTACAGCAGGGCAATGACAGGATTTGCTTGCTTAATTCCAGCTACAGATTCAGTCCATATCCTTCATTTCAGCTGGGTCCTAGCCAGACAGCTCATTTACCCCCAGTAACCAGTCAGCACCTCTGAAAGGGTCCCGGAGCAGGGTTTGAACGTGGCACCCTGGGATCTGACGTACTGCCCCAGTTAGGATACTCCCAACTATATATACGACTTGAATCTTGATGTGACCCAGCCACCAAAGGAACAGAGACCCCTAATGTGTGAGCACAATTAGTGCTCCTGTGTGTCATGGGTACATTAGAAAGTGCATCATCTTTCTTATATCTATTTTCCCTTCCACCCAAAATATTATTTACCTTTTCCTGCTGAGTTTTCTTGCCACTTTATTTTTTGTTAGCCTTTTTAATGATGTACTTTACTTTTCCTCTGTTCCCCTTCAAAGTGATTCACAATGGGTTCTTAGAGCACTTCACTATAAGAGATGTCAGACCACAGCTCTTTTTTTCTCTAAAACTGCCTTAAGACTTGCAACTCTGTCCAAGGCAGGTAAATATTCTACAGGGAAGTGAGTTTCCTCGTATTCTGTATTCTGACTCACACAGAAATTGTATGACATGCTGTATTTTAAAGCAAGCCTTTTCTCCCTCCTGCTGTGATATAAGAAGCTGTTTTGTGAACCTCGTTGCTTACACTGAAAAGATGAGAGCAAAGTAAAAAACAAAGAAGCAAGTTTCCTGGCTGTGGCATCAGTCCTCCAGTAAAATGAGTTTTCAACTAAAAATATCTGTGATATTTTGAACTAGGAGGAGGACTCTGTGTGTGAAGAAAGCTTGAAATCACTATTCTCACCTCTTCTGCTAGGTGTTTGCTGCTCAGTAGAGATTTCTTATATGAGATCATCACCATGGTACTTCTAACACCCTGGCCAGCAGAGACTGTGAGGTTGATACTCAAAAAGAGCACATTCTTTTTCTGTAATATCTACCATGCAACTATTTAAGGTGTTCCTCAAAGAATTAGAGGATGGGATTGCGTGACACAGTTGCCTGCATTGTTAGGGGAGATCTGATGTTCCCAGGAATTCCTTCCAAATCTCTTTTGCCAGAGAAAGATGGGCTATGATGTATTTTTGGTAAATACAGAGCTATGAAACTCTGGACCTGCTGGAGCAAGCCCAGAGGAGGTCACAAAGATGATCAGAGGGATGAAGCAGCTCTGCTCTGGAGCCAGGCTGAGAAAGCTGGGCTGCTTCAGACTGGAAAAGAGAAGGCTCCTGAAGGGGAGACCTTAGAGCAGCTCCAGTGCCTAAAGGGGCTGCAGGAAAGCTGGAGAGGGGCTTGGGACAAGGGCCTGTAGGGACAGGCCAAGGGCAATGGCTTTAACCTGCCCAAGGGGAGGCTGGGATGTGCTCTTAGGCAGAAACTCTTCCCTGTGAGGGTGCTGAGGCGCTGGCACAGGGTGCCCAGAGAAGCTGTGGCTGCCCCATCCCTGGCAGTGTTCAAGGCCAGGTTGGACACAGGGGCTTGGAGCAACCTGCTCCAGTGGAAGGGGTCTCTGCCCGTGGCAGGGGTCAGAGCTGGATGAGATTTAAGGTCCCTTCCAACACAAACCACTCTATGATTCTATGATTTTATGACACATCTGCATACTTCTTCCTTCCCCTAACAAGGATCAAGAGCAGAGGCTTAAATATTTGCTGTCTTCCTCTGTGACAAAGTTTCTGTGCCATCCTTAAGCTGGATCTAGGTTTAGGCAGCTTGTGAGTCCACAAAGACAAGAGGGAGCAGAAGGGGTGAAAGGAAGCAAATCCCTCTGCCTCTAAACTTGCACAAGCATTCATCAGCTCATTGCTGCAAAACAGAACAAATGAGAGCGCCGTGTTCTTTTGAAACACCAGTTTCAGGGGTTTTGAACTGACTCAGACAAACATTTTCCTCAGGGACATCTTTGATTTCTACATTGTTCCCCTGATCACACAGTGTGTTGCCAGAATGAGATTTTTCACTGTTTGTCTTCTTTCCTCTTATCGGGCACAGTATTTAGGCAGAAAATCTGTCAGAAAGGAATGGCTGCATATAAATGTTATTCTTAGTAAGGCTTCTGATATTATAGCTCAGCATGTTTGGAATATTGATCGTAGCATTTCAATTTGCAATTAAAATGATCATTTCTTTTTCCACTGATTTTTGGACTAATTTTATGCAAAATACAGCCTAGGATTGACATAAGGGCAATAAAAATTGCACAGAAAAATCTGTACTGAGCTAATTGTTAAACATATGGTCTCATGCCATGGAAGAGAGCAGGCAAGATGAACCAAGAAGTGAATGGGGACACTAAGTATCTTTACAAAGACAGAGACTTCCATTAGTGCATTTTCATTCAGTTCTTCTCACCTTAATTTCCCCCATAATCTCTTTTTGGTTTTCCACGTTAGAGATGATCAGCATCCACATTAGCCAGCAGTGGTGCAGAGAACTTTTCACTTCAGGATAGAGAAAATTAAGCTGAAGGGAGTTAAAAGGAGGATTCTGGAATACGATTCTTATGACACACCAACAAAAATAAGGTTGTTAACCTCAAAGAGATGACTTGCCATACTGGAATGATTAGGGATACGATCATCATTAATGCCTTTTTAGCTGAGTAAAAGTTGGATTTATACATGGTTCTCTTCAGGCTGTTAACAGGAATGTTTTCATAATGCCTACAAATTTATTCCTTTGCAATCAAAGACCTTGGGTGAACAGAACAATTTTACCTATTGCTATACAGCATAAATCCACAGTCAGTGGAGTTTATTTTTCACTACTACATTCTACCAAATGTTCTTCATCCTTGACCAACCAAATCAATGGAACAAAGGGTGATGGGTTCAAACTTAAACAAGGGAAGTTCAGGATAGGTATAAAGGAAGAAGTTCTTTCCTGTGAGGGTGATGAGCCACTGGAATGGGTTGCCCAGAGAAGTGGTGAATGCTCCATCCCTGGCAGTGTTCAAGGCCAGGCTGGACAGAGCCTTGGGTGACATGGTCTATTGTGAGGTCTCCTTGCCCATGGCAGGGGGCTGGAACTGGATGATCTTAAGGTCCTTTCAAACCCAAACCATTCTATGATTCTATGAAATCTGAAAGAGCAACACTTTCTGACTTTAGTACTTACTCAGTGATGACGCATGTCACTGATGGATGTGCTCTGCTTTTTTCCAGTCAATATCCAAGTTATAGGTCACTCTTTTAGAACCTTTTCATCATTCTTCAAAAAAATGAGTTTTTCTCAGATTGTCTTCCCCATTCTACTCCTTAGTTTCTGTAGTCCATCACATCACTAACCAATAGTCTGATTTACTGCACTGATCCACATATTAGTCTTTCAGTTCCCTTCGCAACTGCTTATCCCTGTCCCTCTATTTTGCCTCTTTAATATCGATTTTGGCACCTGCATCAATAATTGCTTTTCCTCATTTTGTGTAGAAAAAGATATTTGAAATATTATTCACTGAAATGCCATCTGATTTTTTGGTCTGATCCAATAGAGCCAATTAATAAATGACTGTATCACTACTGAAACATGACTATATGCTCATACTTGGCAAACATTTAACACATTAACAAGGATTTTTAGTCTTTCCTTTCTTCTATTTTCTTAAAACCCCCAACCCTTACAATTGTCAAATATGGCCAATGGCTTCTTATCAAGCAGAAAGGAGAAAATAGAACACCACCTTTTTAAAAAGCCTTCTATATTCTTATAATGCCTAGCATAGTACATGAGAATAAATTAGGACAGTAAGCTGCCTTTAATATTTTTCAATACTTTTCATTAACAGAAGACCTCATTATGTTATTTAGATTATCACAATGTACACTGGAAATGCATTTACTCATTATTGATGTTCCACTCCTAGCTGTCAAATGACTGGAATTTCATTACTTTCTTCATTTTTCCTAACTACCTTAATCTTGTGTTTAGCTCCACGGTTTCCCCAGGTGATCTCATTGTGAGAAGCATCAAGGAACATGAGAACATCACCAAAATGATCTCCTATGAACTTTTATTGATCCTATGTTTTGACAACTCCAACCTTCTTCACCAATAAAGAGACTAATAATCATCAATCTTGCATTGTAGGGGGCCTGGATGAAGTTAGGAACATGAATGAGTGGCAGGGGGGAATGCCAGTAAAGTAAATAACTGGATAAACTTAAATCATTCCCTATTGACTAAGTGTTTTATCTCAGACCAAAATCTACTGATGGAAACCAACTTCTACCTGCCAGGTCTGTCAAGATGAGAATATGGGATAGAGTGCAATCATTTAATGATTTAAATTTAGTTTACTGAAGCCAAAACCATCTGGTACAAAAGACACTTTGGCAGATTGAATAGAGTGAGAATACTGTTCTTGTTGCTGTTATGGTCTGATAACAAAGGAAAAATACACATCTAAAGCCATTAAAAAATCATTTGCAGTCTATCTCACAACCAAGTTAGAATAATAAGAAGCAGAACACTAATTATAATTGTATGGAGTTTCCCAACAGAGACATTGCAAACCAATTGCCACTTGTCTGTTCTCAAATATTTTCAGCATGCAAATAATCTGTAAATGCATTCATTTGAGGCATCTTTTCATTTATGTGACAATATTATTACTTTTCTGTTTTCCCTGGCAATTGTTTTATTGCCATCTGGGAGTGATTAGTGAAACACTTCAGAAAAAGTAAGAACATCTCTGAATCTGCCCCTGATTTTAGGTCTGGGTTAAAATGGACTCTTAATAAAAGAAAATCATGCATTTTGGGAAGATGGGCAATCTTAAGATGCTCATTTAACAGCTAGGAATAGAACAGAAAATGAATAAGACCACACACATACACAGAGAATACAAGAGTATTAGAACTGGATGCAATATTCCATTTTCATTTTCAGCTGTGCTATTTTAAAAGGTAAATCCATTTCTTGCATACTTCTGCTTTTACAGAGCCAAGGACTTTTCATGGCGCTTTTTTTCCACACCATTTGGGACATCTTATTCATAGAATCATAGAATAGTTACGGTTAGAAAGGACCTTAAAATCATCCAGTTTCAACCTCCTGCCATAGGCAGGTACATCTCACACCAGACCATCTCACCCAAGGCTCTGTCCAACCTGGCCTTGAACACCGCCACAGATGGAGCATTTACCACTTCTTTGGACAGCGTGTTCCAGTGCCTCACCACCCTTACAGTAAAGAACTTCATTTCCTAAGCTACTTTTCAATCTGCCTGACTTCCTGAAAACGGTCCCCCACTAAGGTAGCATCCTTTTCTTTCCTCCTTCTGAATGACGTGGCTTTGCCTTGGTATTAAAACTCATTTTCTCTGAACAGGCACCACCTATGAGGTGTCTGCAGGCTACGTCACTTTGCCACCCCCATGACTCATTATCAAATCACTGATGAAAAAACTTGCATTCTGTCAAGCTAATAACCACTCTTCCTTATAATCCCAGACAAACACTCCAACAGTAAAGATGACACTTCTTTAGCTAGTCATTAATTAGTCGGCAAACATGAGCTCTATCAAATGCTAAGGAGAACAGAGAGCATTGGGTCTGAAGAGCAGCAGAAGCCCAATACTTCTATGCAGTATCTCTCTGGAAAACTAATTCCATCTCAAAGGCTGAGCAATGACTAACTTGAAAGCATCATTGCTTGTACAGAGGTGACGGTAACTATCAGTTATTTCCTCAAATACCTGTCCTGATTCATTTAGACTCTGCAGTGTTTCAGCTCCTCTAAGTCTCGCTTTGTTTCACTCTTTCTCAGTATCGTTTGATAGGATACTGAGAAAGAATGAAACAGATACTCTTAAGTCTTGAAGCTGGAAAACTTCTACCACCCAACTGAACAGATGTGACTAGCAGAGAATATGGAGGAAATGAGAGAGAACTAAGGAAAGAAGAGTACAATACGACATTGCATGGTTTAGTGGTCCTTACTGACATGGCTTAGTGGTGGACTTCGCAGTCCTGGAGTAAAGGTTGGACTTGATGATCTTAGACATCTTTTACAACCTAAATGATTCTATAAGGAAAGGAGAACCAAGGGGAAAAACACAGGGACAGGAAATGTAAGAGAGAATTTGTCATCATTGGACCTGGCAACATGCATGTTAATCTTTCTTAAGGCTGATCTTGCTCTTCAACTTGCACTAAGTCCTCCCATCCCCTTGTTTTCAAGGAAAAGCTTGCCCAAGAATGCTGAGATAATCTGTAGCAGTTCAAGAATCTCTTCATCTCTGTATCCTCCTGCAGCTGAGGTGGCCTTCCCATCGGCCAAGGTGCTACAACCTGCATGTTGAGTACTGGAATCTAAATCACCTGGTTTGGATCAATAGCCCCACTGAAACCAGGCATATGTGTGACAACTCATTAGCCTAAGTTATTTATTCACTGCATGTCATAGGTTGGGCTTTGCAGCAGAGGAAGGAATAAATGGATAATGAATAGGCTGATTTCATAAAATAACAGAATTTAAATCAAATCAATAATGAGACAAAAATGCAGTAGAGAAATAATAAACCAAACCCCTCCTGGTGCAAACTCTTTCACATCAGTGCAAGAATGGTATTTTTGTAACACGTCTCTAGAAAGACTAAAAGAACACAACTGCAACGTAATATCAGCCTGATTTTTATGACTGAAAATAATAATAGCATAAATGAAGTAAAATAAACTGTTCAATAATGAAGCTGAAAGGCCATCTATATTCTATATCTCACAAAAGTTCATGCATCCCCTATCATTCAATAATGATAAATATCTGTATAAGGATGTGTGAGAGATGAGAACGACAAGCAAAATGTTATCCTGTTTTGCTTTTTCTCTTTACTAAAAATAGTTGTCTTGAATATTGTCAGATGAAAATAACAATTTGCATAAGGGCATCATAAAGGATATGGTTTGCAGATAAGATTTGCTTTTAGAATTCTAATAAAGCATGTGTTACTTTATGGCACGATTAGAGAGGGAGACAAATGAATATGTTCTGCATTTCGGTACAAATTTATCCAACAAGAATTAACTTTGCTGCACTCTTTTACCTTTTTCTAAAATAGAAATTACTCCATTTCCAGGCATGAATAAACAAACAACTTTTATATATTTGGAGGTAGTTAAAAAAGGGATAAATTAGGTCCTCCAATTATAGTGCTGAAAACATTTTCTTCATGTGATGAATATATAAGGATGCAATATACCTATGTGAGCAAATAAACATTACCTGTATTCAATTAAACCATTGCTTCCTTCATGTTTTAATTACATAATTAATGTGATAAATTAAACTGTTTCTCAGTGAACCATTCAGTCTAAGCTTAGAACTGGTATCAATGTACTCTGCTCTGCTATTTGTGTACAAAAAGTAATTTGGATCATGAAATTACCTTTGAGGTTCTTCCCTGTTTTCACTTCCATTTTAAAGAAAAGAAACTTTAGATGATAAAGTGTAAGTTTTACATTGCTGTGCTTTATGGCAGTGGAACAAGAAGAAGAATCAAACCTTTTTGTAGCATATCTGACCAATTCATTTACCTCTAAACTTTGGGTTAATGCACAAAGGGGATCTGAATGGAAAGGGACCCTTCATCATGGGCTGCAGTGATAGGACAAGGGGTAATGGGTATAAACTTAAAAGAGGGGAAGTTCAGGTTAGATATAAGGAAGAAGTTCTTTACTGTGAAGGTGGTGAGGCACTGGAACAGGTTACCCAAAAAACGTGGTAAATGCTCCATCCCTGGCAGTGTTCAAGGCCAGGTTGGACAGAGCCTTGGGTGACATGGTTTAGTGCGAGGTGTCCCTGCCTATGGCAGGGGGTTGGAACTGGATGATTGTAAAGTCCTTCCCAATCCAAACTATTCTAGGATTCTATGATTCTATGAATATGATGTCCTAACAGTGCTGAATCCCACCTTCTTCCATATACAGCTGTGTTTAGCATCACTAAGTGTCCTTCATCAAGGGCATTATTTGCCTGCAGGATGGCACACAGTATGCTCTGGTTCAGCTTATTTCTGTGCCATTCAATTAAACTGTGAAACTCACTCCTTCAGGAGGAGAGCCTGGTGGAGAAAGTCAGACGTATCCATGCAAGAAAAATTCATTCAGGACCAAGCTGCAGGTTTCTGAATGCTGGGAGGATGCACAAAGGAAAAGCTGTTGCATGCTCCTTTTTCTTTAGTCTGCCTAGATTTCTGCATCTGACTCTGCCAGAGAAAGGGTGTTACTCCCAGTTGGGAGATACATAGAACACTTTTAGCTCCAACAGAGAGAGAATTACAGCCTGACTCTCAGGGCAGATACATTATTTAACACAACAAGCATAGGCTNCCTAGATTTCTGCATCTGACTGATGCAGACTCTGCTGACTCTGCCAGAGAAAGGGTGTTACTCCCAGTTGGGAGATACATAGAACACTTTTAGCTCCAACAGAGAGAGAATTACAGCCTGACTCTCAGGGCAGATACATTATTTAACACAACAAGCATAGGCTTTGGGCAACAAAAATCAATCACAGTCTTCTGAAAGATTACCCTACTTGATTGAAAGCCCCCTCAGATAGATCTGGTCTCTCTCCGAGCTTCAGAGCCTCAGCAAATGTAAAGCTTCTGCTTTATTTATGGACTTTATTGCTGGTATGAACATTAACTGTTTGTTAGACATCCATCTGGAAATTCATTTCTGCTAATGTTCCACCTCTTTGCTCATCAATAAGGTGTTATTAGCAGTATCTGCTAAACGTGTGGCTGGCCAAAAGATGAGATCACAAGTCAGTATCTTATTCTACACTTGAAGATGGGCTTCTGGTCTGACTTATCATAGATATTTTGATGTTCTTGTAAGGGTCTCACGTGAAGCCATGTTCTGTTATGCTGTCAATGAAGAATAATTCTTTGCTCTTAGCTAAACTGTGTTTCTGGCAGGGACCATGTCACTGCCTTGACTTAGGGTAAGTACAAACTGTGTGCAGCTTACAGGACTCCAGAGCTGGCAGACGTTAATACCTCTACTAACATCTTTTGGTTAACAAGATCTTATAGTCTCATACATCAGATCCTTTTGCCAATCTGCAGTGAGGGAAGGAGAGGTGGTAAAACAGAGGACTGCACATGTCCTTATCCTTACGCTCCTTGGCAGATGGCAATAAGTAGGAAAAATGGGAAAGAAAATCCTAGTAAGTACAGCAACAGTAAGCTGAAGAATGTGCTTTCCCCAGCTTATCACAAGTATGAATCACATTTGTCCATCTCACATTTCCTGCCATTTAACAGCATATATGAAAATCCCAGCAAGGATTTTCATATATGACAAGGCTCAGCTGGATGGGAAAAGATGTGACATATGTATGCTGACAGAGCAGGTACAGCTTTAGAAGGGGCAAGAGGGTGAATAAAGCTATGCATGAGTATGACGTGAAGATGATCAGGGGACTGGAGCATCTCCCATACGAAGACAGGCTGAGAGAGTTGGGGCTGTTCAGCCTGGGGAAGAGAAGGCTGCGTGGAGACCTCATAGCAGCCTTCCAGTATCTGAAGGGGGTTTATAAGGATGCTGGGGAGGGACTCTTCATTAGGGACTGTAGTGACAGGACAAGGGGTAACGGGTTCAAACTTAAACAGGGGAGGTTTAGATTGGATATAAGGAAGAAATTCTTTGCTTTGAGGGTGGTGAGGCAGTGGAATGGGTTGCTCAAGGAAGCTGTGAGTGCTCCATCCCTGGCAGTGTTCAAGGCCAGATTGGATGAAGCCTTGGGTGACACGGTTTAGTGTGAGGTGTCNTTATAAGGATGCTGGGGAGGGACTATTCATTAGGGACTGTAGTGACAGGACAAGGGGTAATGGGTTCAAACTTAAACAGGGGAGGTTTAGATTGGATATAAGGAAGAAATTCTTTGCTTTGAGGGTGGTGAGGCAGTGGAATGGGTTGCTCAAGGAAGCTGTGAGTGCTCCATCCCTGGCAGTGTTCAAGGCCAGATTGGATGACGCCTTGGGTGACACGGTTTAGTGTGAGGTGTCCCTGCTTATGGCAGGGGGGTTGGAACTGGATGATCTTAAGGTCCCTTCCAACCCTAACTATTCTATGATTCTATGATCATTGTACCAGCTGTTAATCCTTCCCACTCAATGAAAATACCACCTTACGCCTTGTGTCCCAAATGTTAGATTATAAGAAGCCACAGTTTCTGGGATCTCAAGAGGAAGCACCACTCCAGATGTTCATCAGGACTAGATAAATATTCAGTTATTTTTTGATTGCATTTGAAAATGCAGTGATTCATACAGAGGCTCAATACTGCACAAAATAATAGCTAAAGGGCTCTTCCCTACTTAGTGTGTCAGGAAGATAGGACAATACCAGTGGTGTTTCTGCTAATAAAACTGAACCCAGATAAAATCTGGAATGAGAAAGATGCAGTGAGACTTTAAAAGTTTTTACTGGCTCTCTGGTGCATGTAGCAAACCAATGCAATCTGTATTAAAGCCAAGGAGTTGTCCCCATGCAGCACTTCCCAAACACACCAGAGATAACATTTCAACAATTTGCAATGAATTATTAACTTTGCACAACAAAACATGGGACAGAAATGCAGGGCAGGAGGGATCCAAACAACCATCACCAAGAACAAAAGTTGCAGAATCTTTTGAGACATTGAAGTCTCAGTTCCTCTGAAGCTAAGCGTGCATTAAAGACAGGTTGGTAGATTCCACTAACCATGAAGTTAGAGTGACTTTGTAGAAGACTCACTTTGTTAGGAAAAGATACAAAAGAGGTGGACAGCAGTCTGTCCCTATCTGCAGGAGATTTGGAAGCTAAAGAGAAGATTACTAAAGGCCTCTAGAGTAGTAGTTTACGAAAAAAAAGTGCCATTTCAGAGACCGTCAGTGTAAGTCAGTCAAATGAAACAACAGAAATGGTTACAGGAGTACAAGAGGTCTGCTGAAAGAAAGTTAAAAATGAACAAAATACACATTCTCTGTTGCTAAAACCACATTTGTCTTCACAAATGGGAGAAATAAAACAACGTTGGACAGAGTCTTGGGAGATATGATCTAGTGTAAGGCATCCCTGCGCATGGCAGGGATTTGGAACTAGACAATCTAAAGGTCCTTTCCAACTCAAACCACTCTACAACTCTATGATTCTATGTAAGAGTAGAAGAGAGGCTTCACTCCATATTCAAACTTCAAATCTCCCAATAAAATCTAGCACAGTCTGATGTTTTATTCTTAACTCATTGCTCAAGACCATCTTGGCATGTATTTTTTGGGTGATAAAACATTTTCTTTCATCATAGGATAGTGCACTGATGAGATCAGACTCCTGATAACCTTATGAAAGTACACATCACTCTCTCATAATGCCTCCAGCACCACCAAAGCTTTGTCTAAATAACCCAAAGTTAGGACAGATGGGATTTTAGTAACACCTTTTCTTTTAACTCTGAAGCAGCACAAATATATGAAAATATTGAAGTAGTTCTTTCGGGATTCTTAAGCCTAGTTGGAATAACCAGTATGGTTCATTTAACCTTATTCATATCCTTCAGCTCCTGCAGTACTTTCAATGAGTAGTTGAACGCAGTGGGGGGTAATCATGCTCTCTGCCTTCAAGCATCTAACCTCGTTGGCTGAATAGGTTTATGAAAGCTTTACTGACTGTATATACTACTCCTAATTCTGTAACCAAGGTTAGGTACCTCAAGTTAGTCAACATGAACCTCTTCATTGTTCCTCAAAGAGTGCCATAAATGTACATGTGTCAAGCACTTTGTGCACATAATGTAAGGGTTTTCTTTCCATGTGTGTGGTTTTGGTCCTTCAGTTAAGAGCATTTCTTTTATTTCTTTTCTATTCAGCTATTACCAGGCAAGAAGAAATACTTTACACTGACTGAAAGCTTTTTATTTACATTCCTGTGTAACCTTCTCTTTTATCAATTTGTCATTTTGCTGATATGCCTCAGATGCACTAAGGCATTTATTAGAGTCCTTATCAGAGAACTCTCAGATTACTTTGTTGTCACGACAAACTGAGTTTTGCTATATCCAGCTTGATGGATGGGCTGGACATTTTTATACTCTTCTGGAAGCCAGATCCTCCTATTTTTGACACTTACAGTCCTTCCTTGGTGTGTATTTACAAGGCCAAGCATGAGTACATTAAAAGAAACAGTGACTTCAATGTCATCAAAGAAAACCCCCAAGCTCCCAGAACTGAAAGATGAACCACTGAAAATAGATTTAAACCTGGAATTTTTTAAACATCAGCCAGTTTATAGCAAGATAAATAATTCCTAAATTTAACCATCCAATAGCTTGACATTTCTTCCCTCTAAAGTCACACACATCTCATATTTACACATGCATCTAAGACTCCAGAGAGAACCCAAAGAGCTTAAATTTCAGGGCAAGGCTTAGCTTCATGATAAATGTAAGAACAATGCCTGAGCAGCTCAACTTGAACTCACTTTAAATTCCATGAAGATTTTATTAGCACACTTGACAGAATCAAGCAAGTAATCCACCTCATCCTCAATCAGACGCATACTTTTATTTGATCAGATGAATCTCACCCCAAACTCTACATGAATGGTTCAGCTACACTGATTCTTGAATGGAATGATGTAAGAAGCAAAGACCTGTCTACTTCATGCTTTTCTTCATATACCTGCCTGTGACAGAACAACCCTTAGTAGCTTGCTCTGGCCTCTGCACTGCAAGGAGAGCAGTCCATGAAGGAATAAACATTATCTTCATCCCTCCGCTTTTCAAAGGAGCATAAAGAATACCTTAAGCTCTTCTTATGTAGAAATGGAAACTTTTCATTCTCCCTTTTATTCTCAATTAAGTATTTTGTAGCTCAGAGGAAAAAAACATCTGAGTGGTTCTGCTTTTCTTATCTTGGTGAGAGACACCATGTTTGGAATATCTGTATACGAGCAGTGATGCTACATTCTTTTTAAGTTATCTTAATCTTTCTGAGGCTCTTTTTGTAGCTCTGTAAAGCTGCAAACTTATGGGTATGTACTGGATTTATGCCTCTGCCAGCATTTCATTGGTCTAGGAGCTATTCAGATCATAAGCTTATACATTTAAATTACAAAGCAGTTGGGCCAAATTCTATAAAAGACAGGTCATAAAATGAATTCTTTGCTCCAGGGTAGCTATTGCTGTCTATAAAGTTATAGCCAGTGTTGGACAGGCGTCAGTATCTACTTTCAATTTCCACTCGAGTCCCTGTAATGCTGCTCTGCAGATGCTAAAAGAAGCAGTCAGCAAATACAAGCTGACTAGCAGCTGTCATTGTATGATGGCTCCCTTTTCTAGAAGTGATTCTGACAAGCTGGACAAAATGATTCCATTTCTGCTGGATCCATTTGCAGAATGCAAGCCTGAAAAAGCACAGCAAAGCTTTGTGGGGAAAAGTGAATCAAGCAGAAACCTGTCCCAAAAAGTCTGTGACTGTCAGCTACATAATAAAAGCCACCACATATAAGAAACGACATGAATAATTATGATATCTCAGTTGTGTCCACAATCCCATACCATTTCTGGACACACATGTTTTAAAAGAGGGGGTTCATAGCAACTGTTTTTCAAGCTACAGTAGTCTTTCATTCAAAATACAAGTCAGATGCTGCTATCAAAAATTGGCAAGCCTACACTCCACCTTATGCCAAAATACTGCTATAATAAATGTAGAGTACCTCGTATTCCTCTCTGCCTTCAATGTTTCCTCTATTTAGCTCACTTGTTCTTTGGGACAAGGTTCCGATATTTACCATGTTTATATGAGTGATACTTAACAAATAAATGTAGCGAGCACAGTAATACATTGAATAACTACCACTCAGTAACAGCATCTGTTATATTATTTGATGTAAAATACGAAAGCTTTCCCCGGTGCACTGAGCATTACCCAACTTTTGTCTCTTGTGTAATGTTTTTATACACATTAACCATGAAGCTTTATACATGTGATTTCTCCCCATGTGACATGATCACTCTTGACTTGCTTAAACCTGAAAGACGCGGTGTTTCTAAAATATAGATTAAAATCATGCAACCTTCCTTGTATTATTTACAAAACCATTTATATCTGCAGATATAGAAATGACATTACAAGTGATCAGTGAAGAATGCAGCTACATGCATATAGTTTATCCATACTGTATACTAAAGAAAACAACCCCCTGGCACATAACGCTTTCAAGTAATTCAACTCTCTTTTAAACTGTGGTAAATAGCACAGAGGTTTATTTACAGATATTATTAAGTGTAAACCATTTGAATAGCACAATGTCTGATAAGCATCAAGCTCATTGATTTAGTCTTACAGATAAACTTCAGTGCAGCTAATGGATTACCCATTACTGAAATATGGAGGCATGCTATGTTTACTGATGAGCTGAGTCCATTAATCCTAAACAAATTACAGTGGATCAAATGCATAGGGATAATTACTGATGCTACAATATATTTATAGTATATAGAAAAAGCTCATGATGACAGTCTTTAGTGACTATTACTAGACACATTTTTAATTTAGGTTAGAAAACTTATGCGGGTCAAATCAATATAGAAGACTTATTGTAAATATATTTGCATCATTACCAGATAATATTCTTTACAATTTGAGCTATGGTTGCAACCAAGGGACTCTGACAGGATGTCACAGTGCTAGGCAATAGATGAATGTGCAAGATGCAGGCTCAGGAATTTACCAATGAATATCATAAAACTTGAAAATATTTCTTCTCAGTCCCCATGAGACCCAGGAATTCCTTTTAAAGTACAAAGGATGCTGCAATTATTCCAAATTAGAGCTCATTTTCAGTAAGAAAAGTAGCACTTATCACTAAAATTGTTTCTATTGTCAATAATGACAATACTTGCATGGCTGTTTTGAGCCTCAAAGTGCTTTATAAACATTAGGTTATAAACCTCCTAACACATCACAAGATTACTTTTAGGCAGGTGAACATTTCTTTTTTACTCATTACTGAATATGGAGCATCTTCATATGGAGTATATTCTTTTTACTTTAACATCTTTCAAAGCAAAACATATGTATAAAATCAAACAAAAATGAGCATGACAGTCTGCCTCTTTTCTGGTTTGTGGGGTAGAGAGTATTTTATACCATAGTATAAAATCAATAATTAAAATTAAAATGACTAAATTTTACTAATAAGAAGGTTTGTTCCAGATCTGGTATTTTTGCAGTAAAGAGTGAAATGAGTGATACTCTCTCCTTCATATCTGCCATTTCCCTATAAAGGAAAAAGTGTTCAAAGTGCTCATGCCTGTAGACTATTCTGTAAGAGTCTTAGGCAATACGGTCATAGACTCTTATGAACAAAAGAACTCCTAATAAATTCCTAGCAAACTGAACTATGAATACCGTTGCACTCCTTCTGACTTCGATGAAACTACATTGAGTTACCTTGGCTGGAAAGCTGCCCCAAAACATTACTGTCAAATCCTGGTTCCAGTATCACTGAACAGGGGAAAAGAAACAAAAGACTCAGACAACTAAGGTAAGGTGAAAATTAACCCCAAGCACTTTTTCTTGCAAGTTAGTACTGAAAATAGATTGTTCCCCTTAATACTTATATATAATGCTAATAATGTAAGTTCTCTAATATCTAAGACCAGTAAATAATTCCAAAAGTGCATTTAGAGGTGGTGATACCCCATTTTACAAGAGCACAAAAATGATAAAGCAAGTTTGGGGAATAAAGTTGCAGAAACAGGGCAAGACAACGATAACACAAGGTTGCCCTGCTTTTGGCTGGTATAATTTTCTTCCTAGTAGCTAGTGCAGTGCTGTGTTTTGACTTTAGTCTGAGATCAATGCTGATAACACACCAATGTTTTAGATGTTGCTCAGCAGTGCTTACACTGATCAAGGACTTTTCCCTGACCCAGGCTTTCCCAGTGAGGAGGGCACAAGTGTATTTCAATTAATAAACTGGTTTTATCTCAGTTACAAATGCGGTGCTTAGTTAAATCACAACAGAGGAGCAGACAGCAAATCTTAGAAGCCCCTGCCCCACATCCAACCCTTTTATCACATTCTCTTCTTCTTGAAACTATACATTGGGTGCACAATGCAAGTATCTTTTAGACTAAAAACTAGAAGATGCCTATGTCCTGGCTTCATTGTTCAAGTGGTCTTGTACAGCTCTGTGTTTACATAACACATATAAATCTTCTCCTACTTCATTTTGAACACTCATGAGAGATTTATAAGTTTGTTTAGGAGGAAATCATTACAAGAAATCACAATCAAAAAGACGTGATTACTGACCCTACATTAACCATCATATCATGCCTCACAACATCCAGGCACAACTGTATTACAGTGAGAGAAGTGAGATTTGAATATGCAGCCCATCAACTGCTCTGTACTAACAGGCAGCTTTCTGAGAAAGGGTTTGTGTGTCAGAAGGCTTTTCTGGTTGAGTTTGGTTGTGGTGTTGATTTTCTCCACTACATAACTTGATGTAACAAGGTTTATTACTTCTTCTTACAGTATGATTCTATAAGGACTGAAAAGGTCTCTTCAAAATTCTATTAATGAGAAACGTGAAGTTTGAATTAGATTTATGAAAAAGACTGAAATCAGTTGGAAACGCAAAGTCAGTTTTTTGTGATACCACTAACCTACATTATACTGGTTAATTTAAACTAATACATGTAGCTATTGGTTAAAAAAATCCTATGAAGGTAAATAAATATTTTCAAGAACTTAATTTCCTTGAGTTTTTCTTTTAAAGTGCACAGCAAAATCTAATACAAAAGATGCAGGAAAGCAATTATTGTTCATTTGGCACATAACAAGTTAAATGGTTTTGGGTTCTTTTGGCCTTAACTTTCATTTATGCAAACTGTCTGCCACTGAAGAATGATTTTGAAAGACCACATTGATCATCTGGAAGCTGGCTGTAAAAAAGTCTGAGAAAGCAAATAGTTAGCAAAAGCAATTTTTTCCTTTACTGAAGTCCTATTTTTCATAAGGAAAATGCTTAAAGATATATGGCATCCTTACTTTCACTGCATCCCAACAGGGAATGAAGCACAGTAAGCCTCCTGATGTTCAAAAAGAGGGGTACCTTTGAAGGAGAAATATACATTCTTTGCTGCATGCTGGTACAAGAAAGAGTTAAGAAGGTCCCTTCCAACTAAAATCGTTCTATAATGACTCCTTAGAACTTCAGCAACACATTGCTTTCTCAGTGTTAATTGAGAAATTTCACAAGTTCCATCTCTCTGTTCTGTTAAGGAAATCTACTGCTGACTTGGCAAGCCAAAACTGACTGTTGAAAGGTCAGGACAGATTAACTAATATGCATCTTGATTTAACAGAGATACTGAGGATTTACATGTAAAGGGATATAAAAGGTACCAGTTGCTCTGAGAAATGACTAATGATGCCAGCTTGGCATATGCTCCACGTGGAGAGCTGAATGTTCCCATTACCTTTCCTTACCAGTAACAGACAAACTATAATATCACTCTGTGCGAAGCCTTATGCCATACTTAACATACAGTTTCTTGTTTGGATGTTGGATTTAGTTCCTTGTCTCCTTTTCTGCTCAGTAGTTGAAGTACCTTTATCCACAGGCAATACTGCAGCTTATAAGACATAGCATACAGAGGGAGGGGTTTAGATATGCAACATATACTCAAAGATTTCAGATTTCTCAAGCAAATTGCAAGAAAGAGGGAGGTAAAATCACTTTAAAAACTTGGTCTTATAATCAACATGCACTGGATTTAGTAAATTCATTTAACTGGGACAATGTGTGAAAACACTGTTTAGTTGAAAGTGGCAATAAAGTTTTTCTGAAGTAAAACTTTCTGCTTAAAAGATGCTGAAACAAAACTCTTCACTTGAGAAAGGCTGAAATGTTTTGCATTAACATTTCCAAAACGAGCCTTCAGAGTTCCCAGTTTACTGTGGATTTTTTTTTTTTCTTAAAGTAGATGCCTGATTTTATTTCCTTATGGAAGTTATGGGAGCTCAGGTAAGAGGTTAAAGAGGGGTAAGCCATGAAAAGACGTAGATTGCTTCAGGTTGAGCAATCTTGATGAAGAAATCCATTATTTGTTTAATGCAGCCAGAGGACTATTTTATAGGCTCTGAATTATAAAACAAGCTCTGAATCATCTGTGGGATAATAAAAGCAACTTTACCTGGAGGGATTTTTCTGGAAAAGAAGGAAAAAAATAGGGTTTTCCAGATTCATCACATCCTGGAACTTTTAAATATTGAAAAGATGAATGGAAGGATCATAGACACAGGTAATTTATGTCTTCTTATGGATCTCAGTAGCATGAGAGGATAAATATGGATATTTTTAAGAGAGCAAAAGTCTATTAGGAGCTTTAGGTAGATCTAAGAATCTTTCTCAGCACAAGTTCACCTGCTGAGCAGAACAGTAGAAGGGGAGATTGGCTAAAGTGAATGAGCTAGCATAAATTTCCTCTTCTGGACGCGTCTGGCCTGAGTTCAAGAGCAGCCTTTGTATGTTCTTAGAGGAAGGTAATGAGAGCATGAAAGACCCCTGACTCTTTTCTGAAAACTGCTTGGTACGTGTGGAATTAACTATCCCAGGTAGGAGGTGTAAAAGCTGTTAGAGGGGTAACAGCAGCAGTAGCTGTGATAGCAATGGTAAGACTGGTCCACCAGTACACCTACTGTTCAGCACTGACAGAAGCAAAAGGTGGTTCACTATGGGTATGTCTACATGGCAGAGCACAGAACTGTGAGAGATGCTTCTAATCTTGGCAGGGAATTCACTGATGTGATGATATAGATTTCAGTACTTGAGATTACTTAGTTCAGTTGGTTTTGAAACTGCACCTCTCCCTGTGCAGCTGTGTCCTTGGTAAGGGATGGAACATCAGATTGCAGCATATCTTCATGCTCATCCACAACACAGGTGATAGCAGGGCCTAAAAACATAGGGGAGCATGAAAGGAAATTGATGTCCTATCACCTAGACTGAAGTTTTCTGTCACACAACCTAATGTGATTACTGAACCTGATGGAAAGATTCCCACCTGTGTCACTACAGAACACTCCAAACCAAACAACAGATATAAAGATACTGTTACAAATGAGAGGAAAAAGTGAGGACTGTGGTGCATCAAAATAGAGGCAAACACTGTGAAGTTCAAACGCATTAATAGATGAAATCGCTGTCTTTATTAAGTGTGTACAGTCTGTTCAGGGCTCTTTCACTCTCAGAAATCTCATGGTTTAGTTGTCAGAAGGAGGAAAAGCAAATCAATGTGCGAAAGGAGAAGAGAACACTTGCTATCTTGGCCAGTATTATGTCTGAAATACTGGAGACTGAGACCAAAAAAGCATCTAAAACTGATTAGGAGTTTATGCACAAAAAGGAGAGCCCCACATATTCCTGCTAGTAAGAGCACAGAAGATTAATAGAAAATGCTTAAATAAATGCTACCTAGTAAAGCTCATGTTTGGTGAGTTATATATTGTTGGAGGATGCAGAGGGATTATACATGTTGCTGCAGTTCTTAGTGCCTATCATCAAAGTGAGCTTCGCTCCTTAAGATAACTAGAATTCAATCTGTCACTGCCCAGCTAACCAGATTTCCCACCTTCAGAGACTGTGGCTGGGCTATGAGTGTTGGCTGGCAGTGGCACTTGCAGAAATCATTCTCTTTCATTAGCATCTCCACAGGTTTCTCTTGATAATCTCACACAGCCATTCTTGGCCCTTGCCTTTCCTTGGCTGCTACCACTGAGGTGACAGAAGCATCTTAAGATGCAGTTCCCATGTTCTGTGAAGCATCAGCTTTCTTCCCACAATGCTTACATCCAATTGGATGACAAAAGGTAAGGTAACTCTGGTCAAAAGCAAGTTTTGTTTAACTCCTATAATGTATACACTGCCTGCATTTCTTATCTCAGTTTGTTCAAGGCATGCATGGAATCCAGGTACAAGATTCTCACAGTACTCACCAAGGGCTGTGGATTATCAGGGAATGACAAAGTGGGCATAGCTGTCTGCCTGTGCATGCTTGTAGTGTTTTATCTTGTTGATGCTATAAGGGAGAACCCTAGAGGGATTCCATCTCTAACTGCAACACTGAGATCTTCCACCCAAGTGGGAACCAAATCCTAAAGTCACAAGATCTGACCATCTTCAGTGAGACGTTTGTATTACAGCTCCCATGGATGATGTGTGGGGCAAGTTGGCACAGGACAAGGAGTAGATCTGTCAACTTATGTCACTGGTGCTCATGTCCCTATCTCTTCTATGTGGTTCGTGAGAAATATTTCAGATAAATTTAATCTGATCCCATGGAGCGAGAATGTCCACTACATCCCTGGCACAAAGACTGAGATTTCGGTGGCTCAGCAGTAGACAGAATGCTTGTGCTTCGAGTGGTGCTGACAGTTTAGTTGCATCCACTAACCTGTTACTCAGGAAACCAAGCCATCGCATGACAAGCAGTAACAATCAGGGAGACTCTCTTCACAACTGAATCAACATGTTAATGTAGGTGCAACCGGAATGATCTTTTATTTCTTAGCTGTGATCCAGCACCAGTAACATCCCTGGACTGACAGAGGTGAAATCAGTACAGCCACCACTCTGCTGTAAGGGCTGGGATGAATTGCTGCACTATTTCTTCATTGCCTGCCTCTTCCTTTGATTGTCAGAAGTTTCCCCACCTTTTTAAATTGTTTTATAACCCAAACTTTGTATAACAAGCAAATCCCATTAGAATATCTCTTATTCTCCCCACAACACAAATATGCCTATTCAAGTCTGTTCCAATTCCACTATAATCACTGATCCAGTAAGTTCAAAGTCTGACTTTTCTTTTTTCTTAAGCAGATATGCTCAATGTAATGAAATATCTTGCTCGGTAATAACCAGCTGTTATCTTAGTCTTCCTCCCAGTAGAGGTTGTTTCTAATACCAACAAGGGATTTTCCACCAGCTTAATTATTTGATCTCATGGCTCTGAAAATGCTTGGAAGAAAAGCAGAGGGGGAGGAAAAAAAAGCTGGTTTATTTTAATGGAAGAAGGAATGGTTTTAGAAAACTAAGATCTGGTGACTTTCTAATTCATTTAATTTTCTGGCCGACAGGAACTCTTTAATTTGACCATCTGTTTATTAGTGTTTGAATATGGATGAAGATGGGAAGGATATGACTTTTCACACAGGGACATAGATGTGAGCAAAACCTCTGATGGAAGTTTAAGTCACCTGCTGAAAAAACAAGGGCAAGAAACCCATGAAAACTTAGCTTTGTTTACTGCCTTTTCTGTGAGTTCTAAGCCTTGTTTAATCTTGTTGATTGAACAACATTCACACTGAGCAACATTCAACCTCACAAACCTCATTTTTTCTCTGGAATTTAAGCATATGCCTTCCTGCTTTAGGTCTTTCATTACAGACACTACATAGGATTAAAACTGAATGGATAAAAAAGTAACTCATTTCAGAAGGAGAAAGTATAGCTTTAGACAGGTAAGTGTCAGTGCTTTGCCATCAGGACCACATGAACAACCTTGCTTCAGCACAAAAACTTACAGTGAAGTCACAGGAAACCTCAGAGCCCTGCTCTGAATCCCACAATAAGTTGAGATCTGCTTGTGTTTCCTCCTGTTGCTCAAGATTAGCTTCTCACCCAGAAAGAAGAATGAATCTCTTCTCTTAAAGTCTATAGGTTTGAATTATTTATCAGCAAGCTTATTACATTGCAAATATGCTTAAAAGAGAGCAGGCAGACATAATTATCTATGCCTGGTGCATGAATTTAAGTGCTGCCTTTCTCCACTGATTACAGATGGAGCATAGAGAGCCTTCTTACAACAAATGCCTAGTTCAGAGTTTCGTTAAATTCAGGAAGAAAAGCTCATCACATCAATTGCACTTAAACCAATGATAAATCTCTTTCAGATATATTAATTCTAGCCTACTTTCTTCTCTTTTGCCATAATTCATATTCTAGCACATCAACCAAATAGCTAACATGTCTATGAAGCCTCAAGGAAATCAATCAAATCCTGCCAACACATTGTAAGTCAGACCTAGTATTTTGAATCAGAGCACCACAAAGTATGAAGACGTACCTTTAAAAGGCTAAGAAGATCAGAAAGGTTTCTCAAAGTCTCCTGTTCTCAGTGTCCTTCTCTTTTTTCTAGTTGAAGCATGAAGGTAGGATATAAAAAATGTATGGAGAATCATAATGAAACACCTAACTGATGAGGAAGCCTTTCAACAGGGGACATGAGTACACAAAAAATAACCTTATTTCAAAGTACAGCATCATTTTATGTGATGTAGTAACAAGGACTTTCAGGAGACTGCAAGACTTGTTTGGCCTTCCATTTTTATAAGTAATTTAAAATAATTAAGAATTCACAATATTTCTAAGGTTTCGCTAGAAACTTTCAGTCTTTAATTTAGAATCATAGAATGGTTTGGGTTGGAAAGGACCTTAAGATCTTCCAGTTCCAACCCAATGGGCAGGGACACCTCACACCAGACCATCTCACCCAAGGCTCTGCCCAACCAGGCCTTGAACACTGCCAGGGATGGAGCATTCACAGCTTCCTTGGGCAACACATTCCAGTGCCTCACCACCCTCACAGCAAAGAATTTCTTCCTTATATCCAATCTAAACCTCCCCTGTTTCAGTTTGAACCCATCACCCCTTGTCCTGTCACTACAGTCCCTGATGAAGAATCCCTTTCCAGCATCCCTATAGCCCCTCTTCAGATATTGGAAGGTTGCTGTGAGGTCTCCACGCAGCCTTCTCTTCTCCAAGCTGAACAGTCCCAACTTTCTCAGCCTGTCTTCATTGTTTTGTTAGGAACTGGGAGGGTGCTCTTACAAAAACAAGCTTCCAAGGCAAAATAGCTGAACCATTATTCCCATTCCCTCTATGCATTCCACCTTATGTGCTTGCATTGTATAAATACAATGCTTTTCAAAGAGCAGTTGCTACCCAATTGCAAATATTCTGAAATGAGTTTCAAGGGCAATAAATCTTTCCCACCATGAAAACAGTTTTTTCAGTATTAGCCACCTGCTCCACATAAAAGAAAAACCTGCTATTGCTATGCAGCATGGAGCATATGAACTCCATGAAAATAAACCCATTTGATTTTCTGGTAAAAAAGGTAAACAAGAGTGTAAATGTATTTGGTTTTACAGGTTGTATCTACATGATTATTAGGTATCCAGCTACAGTGTATGAAACAGCAACCTGCCAAAAAGCTTTATCCAATACTAGAGGTTTGGGGTTGTCTTCCCTGATCATACCTTTGCACAGAGATCACTAATATACGCAGACATGAAGTATGTCAAACTGAACACATAAAATGCCCAAGAAAAAAGCAAAATAACACAATATCCAAATGACAGCCTTGTTTCCAAAGGAAGGGTGTGCTCAAACAGTAGTTCTAGTGAGCATCTAGTTTGATGCTCAACTCGTGTTACTTCAGAGCCATTTGAGCTGAAAGATGAATCAAACACCTCAAAAGGTGTCCTGGAAGCAATTAGTTCTCGCATCAAACTGATTTTCTGATGAATGAGAGACAAAATAACGCACTAATGTTTTTAACTAGATCCTGTCTCTAAGCAGCTTCAGATGAAGGTTGCAATATGAGCTGGAGTGATAAATTACAGAAATAAGTAGTCATATTTTTCTCATTTTTATGATAATAAATTGGTTGTTATGAACTATTCATTGATTCGTAAAATTAAACAAACAGCAACCTAATGCAAAGACATATATTAGATTAATAGTTTAACCACTTTAATGAATTAAGGATTAGCAACTATGCAAGAAAATTCTTGCAGTTAGAGGAAAAGTTTGAACAGGCAAAACAATTTGGTTTCCACTTTTTCTTTAGTTTTACTAATACCCACAATTATGAAGTTCTGTAAAGGGAAGAAAATGAAGTATTTTTATGAAAGGCATTTCTTTAACTTGAACTCCATTTCTTGATTTGTTTGGATTCTCAACATGAGTACAGGAATCCTCCATAAAAAGCAAACAGCGCTTCATTCTAAGCTCACATGCACTGAGCTCCTCACAGCTTACTCCAATCTTAATGCCTTAAGAACAAAGCCCTTACGCTTGTTTTTATTGTCTTAGATCCAGCCGGTCTTAGGAGCTTAAATAAAAATGACAGAATGAGAAAAAAAAATAAAAGGGGAAAAGGACTTAAAAGCTTTATTTTTGAGCTTATTGAGAATTCAGAATATGAAGTATTGACCCAGCTGCAGTTGTTTATTGTATTTCCAGCCTTTTACTATTCCAGTTCTTTATTTCCTGTCTACCTTCTTTTTTGGCAAATCTGAAGAAAGTTTCAATTTCCACATTATCTGCAACGTCTGATTTTATTTACAAAGGAAAAATTAAAGGAAAGACATTAATTTTGGCAGGTATCAAGAGAACCTATCATCAAATGCATTTCTGACATAAGGTCCTGTAAGACTTAATACTTGAAAGTTCTAAGAAGGTAAGTCCTTCTGTATCTAAATTCCTTAATGAAACCGTTTAGCTTGACATGGTTCCAGTATGGCACACGGTTTGTTCAGATAGATAGAGCTGGGCTACATCCAAATATTGAAAGACATCTACCCAGAGAGTAACCACTGCATCCCTGGTGCACAACAGCCCACATTGCATTTTCAGGTCTTGCAGTCTCTAGGATAGGCTGGCCACATGCAGGAAGTACAGAGTTTCAACTGGGTTTCCTCTAATCCCCAATATTGCACCCCTGTGCTTGTAAGGTAACCTTACCCTTTGCCTGTATCATTTTCAGGTCCCAGTGCCTGTAGCAATGTGAGGGCTTTGTCACATCCCTCTGAACAGGCACTTAGCACCATGTTTCTGAAGGTATGCATTGTGAGCCTCGAGGCACTGGGCAGGAGGTGCAAAACTCAACAGGTTAATGGAACTCTGCAGGATGCAAGGAACCAAACTTGCAATTTCACTGTATTGCCTACAAAAAGCCATTTCTGGAATGAACCAGCTTCCAAACTGTACCTAAGCTCTTTTTTTGGAAGGGATAATTGCTTCTCCCCAGCTGATATTCTAGGAGTGAACAAAGGGTACATTTAGCACCCCAGTAAGGGTGAAACCTTGGTGCTAAGGTCAGTGTATTACAACACTGTTTACATTCCAAAGCAGTTACATTCACACTGTCTCTAGCCTAGTCCCATGTACTGGATCTACCTTTGGAGAGCATCAAATTCTATGAATGCATTTCTAGTTTAGTTTCACACACGCTGGCAGAGGCAACACTAAAGCACAGCTTCAGAATCGAAGTTGTATTCTAGCCTGATCCAGGATACACTAAATTCATCTGCATCTGCTAGAAGCAAAGTCATAGTAAAACAAGATAGATNTTCTATGAATGCATTTCTAGTTTAGTTTCACACACGCTGGCAAAGGCAACAAGTTGTATTCTAGCCTGATCCAGGATACACTAAATTCATCTGCATCTGCTAGAAGCAAAGTCATAGTAAAACAAGATAGATAAGATCTTGAACTCTCCTGATCGAGATTCCAGGTATTTGTGTTGCCTTTGGTATTGAACAGGTTTTTATTGCTGAGCATGATGTTGGATGGTCTGGAATATTCCTTGGTTTAGTTGGGATCAGCTGTCCCAACTGTGTCCCCTCCAACTCCTTGCCCACCCTAAGACTCATCACTAGCAGGGCAATGTGTGAAGCAGAAAAGGTCTTGGCACCATGTAATCACTGCTCAACAATAAATAAAACACCCCTGTTATCAACACTGTGTTCAGCACAAATCCAAACCACAGCACAACACAAGCTAGTAGGAAGAAAATTAAGTCTACTCCAGTCAAAACTGTTCTGGTTTTGACTTTACATACTTTCATACCTTAATACTTCTTCCTTTACATACTTTCCTATGTAAGGAAATTTGGAATGGCAAGGGAAATATTTGCCATAATTAAAAACTGATCAGTTTTAATCTGTAAAGTATCTGCAGTCATTACTTTTCTCTTTGCACATCTTAATTATCATTCCCTATCACCTGCAGACTGTGAACAAGTGCCTCATTTCTCAGGATAATGATAGTTCTGTACCTGCTCTCCAGAACTGTGTAGGGATGGAGAGTTCAGCAGCTAGGCACTAGTTTTTTCTTACATTTGTAACATGCTTGTATTTGAAATTCAGCCCTTTTTTTAAAAAGGCTGAATTAGGAATTAGAGAAGGAACAGGAGGAGAAATGGCCATGATGGGTCCCATGGAATAAAACATCCCTGTTCTTTTAGAGAAGGACTTTTTACAAGGGCAGGTGTCGTGGTTTAAACCCAACCACGCAGCTCGTTCACTCACTCAACACCCCCTTTCTTGCCCTCCCCCTGCTTCCAGAGGGATGGGGAGGAGAATCAAAAGACTGCAATTCCCACGAGTTGAGATAATAACAGTTTAGTAACTAAGGTATAACACAAATCACTGCTGCTACCACCAATAATAATAATGATAAAGGAAATAACAAGGGAAGAGAATACAGCATCTCACCAACCACCGACAGATAACTCACGACACCCCACCCCAAGCTGTGCACAGACCAAGTACCTCTTCCAACCCCCAGAGAGAGATAGCCCTTCCAGGTAACTCTCAGTTACATCCTGGGCATGCCGTGCCATGGTATGGAATACCTCTTTGGTCAGCTTGGGTCAGGTGTCCTGTCCCAGCTTCCTCCCAGCCTCCCCTCCTCCCTGGCAGAGCATAAGGCTCACAAAGTCCTTGATCAGAATAAACATTACTTAGTGACAACTAAAAACATCGGTGTTATCAGCTGTGTTCCCAGGCTGAGAGTCAAAACACAGAACTGCATCAGCTACTAAGAAGGACTGCTACTGCTGAACCCAGGACACCCATGAACTAGGGGAGAAGGAAAAAGAACAACTTGAGATGTACTTATGNCTGTGTTCCCAGGCTGAGAGTCAAAACACAGAACTGCATCAGCTACTAAGGAGAAAAAATGACTGCTACTGCTCAACCCAGGACAGCAGGTAATGCCAGGACATGCCAGAAGAAAGGGAATGGTTTAAACTGGCTGAGGGGAGATTTAGATTACGTATTAGGAAAAAAAGACTGTGGTTGTCATTCACTCAACAGTGCCTTTTACACCTTGTGTTGACTCGCACAGATTTTTTCCTAGGTGCATCTGAGCACCTTCCAGTGCTGCATTAGGCAACACGATTAAAATCTATCCGGTTGGTTCTTTCATCCTCTCCCCATGGTGAAAACTGTCAGCAGTAGAGAATTTCAGATGGAATATGTATACGAAATGCAATTGTCACTTGAAGCAGATAGTGAGGAATGCAAAGATTTGTGAATTCTCAGAGAATTTATTGCACGTTCTCATCAAACTGCTAAATAAGCCCAGTAAAGAGAACAGTCTACAATCAAATGAATTAACAGATAATCCTTTAGGTAGTCCTAACAGCCATAAAAGCTGTTGCAATACATCTGTTGCCACCTGAAAGCTTTAAAGCTCTTATTGTGCTGTACAGATTAGCCATATGCAAGCTCAAAGCAGAAAAGATGTAGTCTGAAGAAAAAAGACTTTTTCCTTGACTTCCCATAGCATAGCACTGGTGATCCACTGTGGTTTCTCAATCCACTGCTGGCTATAGGCATTTCATATCAGCACAGATAAACCAGATAATAGTCAGTATGGAGAGTCAACATCTATTAGCTCAGGAAAAGAAGAATGTGGCAACTCTATGGTATTTGTAATAATTACTTCACTTTCACACCTAATTCTACATTGTTTTGCCTTTTTTTTTTCCCCAGCAAGCCAGGATTGCAAATCTACCAACCTCATAGAATGGTTCGGGTTGGAAAGGACCTTAAGATCAGCTAGATCCAACCCTCCTGTCATGAGCAGGGACACCTCGCACTAAACCATGCTGCCCAAGGCTCAGTCCAACCTGGCCTTGAACACTGTGATGTACTCTAGGTTACCCGGGCAGGGGGGTTGGACTAGATGATCTTTCAAGGTCCCTTCCAACCCTTAGGATTCTGTGATTCTGGGATGGAGCATTTGCCACTAACTCCTTTGGGCAACCCATTCCAGTGCCTCACCACCATCACAGTAAAGAACCTCTTCCTTATATCTAACCTGAACTTCCCCTGTTTCAGTTTGAACCCATCACTCTTTGTGCTATCACTACAGTCCCTAATGATAAGTCCCTCTCCAGCACCGTTGTAGGCTCCCTTCAGATACTGGAAGGCTGCTATTTGAAGAAACAGGCCTCCTTATTTCCCCCTTTTTTTCCCCTCAAACTGGTATGACATCTGATCTGGTTTTATGAACTAATTTTTCAGCATTATCATACAATATTGAAAATCAATTTGGAATAAATGTGAAATATTACTCTCAGAAATTCAAACTACACATAAACAGCCATATCTTCATGGAAAGAAAAAACAAAAGGAAAGAAGGTAAATAACCACTTTATATTCTTAAAAACAAAACAAAACAAAAGCACTAGGGAAGTGATTTAGGAATTTATTTTTGCTGTCTTGTTTTGTCAGTAAAATGACAAGTTTTTCCTTCACATTTCCTGCAGTCTCTGCCAGTTCCACATCCCCGTATTTCATTCAAAGCCAGTGATTGTGTTACATGGTCTTTAGTGTCGTGACTGAAGTCTGAGCCAGCCATGCAGTTAATTTAAAAACTGACAGATTGTGCAAACTTTATTAAACAAAAATGAGGTTTACAACAGCAATGTGGAAGACTCTGTCACTATGAGCAAGTGTTGCTGAAATACACGGGAATTTGGTGTTCTATCAATGCAGTGTTTATTTCTTCAGCATTTTCTTGCTTCCCCTCCCTGCTTTTTTCCCCTCACAAACAGCACTAAACTCAAACCCGATTAATAGTTAAAAACCAAGAGCACAGAAGCCTGGTTCAGTCAGATCTTACTGCAAAATTCCTTTTCCTCCAAATGTTTTTTTGCCATATGCCTGCTTGAGGTGCAAAACTGTTCTAATACACTAACAGTTCAGAATTAGAAATCCTTTAGCACTTAAGACTGTTCCTATGGCTATTTCTCAGTTACAAGCAGACTGTCTTGGAGATGTAGGTAACCTGTGTTCTAGCAATGACCTAGCCACTAGATTTTTGCATCAGTTTAGGTAAATCACTTCTGAGGCTGATTTCTCCATCTGTCTTTTGCAATACATTCAAGCTATTTTTCCATTTAACAGTGCTTGCCTTAGGACACAAAACAGGAGTGAGTATCCACATCTGTGCACTTCACTCCTTTTCACCTGGAGAGTCATACATAGCTTTTACTCAATCTGGCATGGCATCTTTACATGGCATGAAATTTGACTGCACTCCAGTAAAATGAAATTGAATACACAGGTCCCAACACAGTTGGGTTTTTTTATGCACACAAACGTTTGTGTGCATATGTATATATAAACATACAAATATACACAAACCAGGATTTAGCAGCATTTAGGCTCTTCTCCACCTTGTCCAAGAGCCAGAATGTAATTGAAGATGCATTGTGCTTTGTGTCTGTGCTGCTGTCATGCATCACAATGTGATAAGCACAAGCTGCAGTGGGAAGCGGGCATAAATGAAACCCAAGTCTAATGACATTCTGGTAGCATATTACAAGGCACTGCACCATTTGAAGACATCTATGCTAGAGGGAGACCACCAAAGTTGTCTTTCTTTGTGGACTAAGTTTAGTTTCATTAAGGGGCGAGTCAAATCATCTTGCTTATGGTAAGAGTGGAAAGTATAGAAATGGACAATTATCATTATGAAGCAATTGGTTGTTATTTAACTCACAAAGAATCACTTGTAAAATACCCCAAAGACCAGGGTTGGTTTTGAGATAGGCATTATCCATATCCAAATATATAAAAAGATGCATTCTTCCATACCTCCTACAAGTACCTAAATCTGGAAAATACAAGAGAAAACAGGACAGATAACATGGAAGAAGCTGTTAACAGTAATGGGAACACAAAGTTATTCAGGCAAAAATTATAATGTCAATGTATGCTTCTCTGAGCAAAACCAGATCTTCCAAAAAAGCTGCTGCAAACACAATCCTCCTCTTATTGTTGCATGTTTTCTAAGCAATACACCACTATAATGCTCAACATCATAAACGTTTTTGTTGCTCAGAGTCCTGGTGAAATCTATGATGCCAAAGCCCTGTTTATCACCCTTGGACCTTGTGTGTTATGGAATCACTGCTTCTGTTGGTCATAAAACAGTGTTCTGGTCACAGAATACATATTAACAGCCATTTTAGTCTTAGTCTCCTGTACCTTCTTATGCAGCATCATGCAGTACTGCCACAGTTTGTCCTTCCTGTGCAAAATTCTATTAAAACCAATAAGTACTTCACCCACAAAGTGGTGTTTGTATCATAAAGATAGCCTGGAAAAGCCTTCTATATATTAGCCAGTAAGTTGTCTTTATGAAATATACATGTCAGAAACTCACAGGCTTAATGGTTCATGTGTCCTTTATCTTCTTTCCATCAAAAGCAGAGAATATTGGTACCTATGAGTAGGCCTCGGGCTTACCTATCAAAAGCTTCATATAGAGAATATTTATAGGACCAGCAAGAAAGCTGATAGAGGTATATCAGGGAAAAAGCCTGTATGGATGGGTCCAGTCTTTGCCCCACATTTTTGGTGAGCAAACAGAATTTAGGATGAAGATACTCTGAGAACCCATGCAGATCATCTGTGCATGTGCACACATGTTCTCCAGAACAGATTATACTTTATGTTATAACTTACAGTTTTTCTCAACTATGCTTAAATATCATTGTTGATATAGTCCCCCAAATCTAGTCCAATGCTTCATCAGCCTTACAGTTATAAAGGACTTTCTTAATGTTCAGACTAAATATCCCTTGCTTTAATTTAAGCCTGTTAAAACTTGCACTATGTGGAGTAGACATGAACAATTTATGGCCTCCCTCTTCACAGCAACCTCTAATGTACTGGAAGATTATTACCAAATCTCCCTTTGGATTTCACTACCCAAGACTGAGCAAATCCAAATCTTTCAGGCTAGCAAGGAGGCAATTACAATTTCATATGGCTGAGGGAATTCTTTACACAAACATCTGAATATTTGGTTATGCTAATATTCAAACAAGGAAAATTCTTTTGGAAAACCAAGAGTGACAGTGTGAACATCAGTCCTGGAGGATGATCACTGAGAGAAGTGTTTTGAAAGAACTGAAAACAATGTACAGTATACAGCAAAGACTGAAGAGGTTGACACTGCTGTTGTCATACAAATCAGAAGTCTCCTAATGAATCACATAATAGTTTGGGATGGAAGGAACCTTCAAAGCTCATCTAGCCCAATCCCCTTGCAATGAGGAGGGACATCTTCAACTGGATTAGGTTGCTGTGATAGTGCATCCACCACCTCTCTGCACAACCTGTGCCAGTGTTTCACCACCCTCATTGTAAAATATTTCTTCTTCACATGCAGCCTGAATGTCCCTCTTTTAGTTTAAAACCATCACCCCTCGTCTGTAACAACAGGCCCTGCTAAGAAGTCCTCTCCCCATCTTTCTTATAAGCCCCTTTCAAGTAAAGAAAGGCCACAATAAGGTCTCCTCAGAGTTTTCTCCCAGTTGAACAACCCCAACTCCCTCAGTCTTTCCTCACAGGAGGGGTGTTCCATCCCTATGTTCATTTCTGTGGCTCTTCTCTGGACCCTCTCCAACAGGTCAATATCCTCCCTGTACTGTAGCTCTGAAGAAGGGAGCACTGTGATCTTTGGATGCAGTTTGCCCTTCTCCCTAAGCTTTCCTCCACACTGATTTTCTCTCCAGAGCAGTGAATATTCCTGGCAACATGAGCTCACAGAAAGAGTTTATAGAACTCCCCAGCAACCTCTCAGCTCCCACTCCTCGAATACTCCAGATATTGCAGACCCACTGGGTGGGGAGCCAAGGAACTACAGGACTCACCTGCTAAGCGCAGATACAAAATGCAGCCAAATAAAAACACTTGCAGTGCTTAGCAACACGATTCCTTCCTCCCTAAAACCAAGAGGTTGGCTTCGCATCCTTGAGCACCATCTACTGGCTTCTCAACTGCCGTCGTCTTACATCTAAACAGCTAGAGCTTGTTTTACTTGTCCCACCAACACATAACAGGAGCTCAGGGTGGCGAATAACAGACAGCTTGAGACCAGCCCATAAGTTGGACTCTGTTTCTATGAAACGTTTGTTAAACAATTTTGAGTAATTAACAATTTCATAATAATCAAAGTCTGTTTCTGGACAATTTTCAAAGAGATAATACGGCTTAACTGAGCCAGTAAATTATTTGCTGTGAACAGTTCAACCAGCTGTACGCTCTGTATTGCACATTCCATCCTTTCTGATTCTTCAATTCAAGCAACAGTTGTTATGTTAAAATGATGAAATAAAGCCTAAATCCCTAAGAATAATAATTAAGCGGTGGGGAGCAGTAAACAAGCATAATAAAGTTATTAGTAAATAGTTAGTTTCTAGTGCTGGAAAAAAAAGGGTGCAGCTTATTTTTCAAGTCTTCTTTTTCATAATTTGTTTGCATTGGACAGTTTCCAGCCTCTCTGTGTTCTTCTCCCAGATAATCACTGACAAGCTAGACAATCACTTTTACTGAGCCCCTTCTACAGACTCCACAAGTAAAGGATCATGTAGGTATTACACAGATGAAGACCCACAATATGAAATAACTGAATGAGCTCTGAGAATTTTACATCTAGAGTCTCTCATCATCAAAGCTACAATCATCAAGTTTCTCTCAAGTGTCTGATCTTCCATTTCCAGGTATGATCCTGTTGACTTCAGTATGGAGCCCATCACAACAATGAGCAAGACTTCTACATGACATGGAAAGGTGAGGTAGAAATAATACCTATGAATTTTGTGTGAACACTTGCATGTTCTTACTCTACAGCCCAGATTGGACAGGACCTTAAGCAACCTGGGCTAGTGGGAGGTGTCTCTGCCTATGGCATGGATCTTAAGGTCCTTTCTAACCAAAACCATTCTATGATTCAGACACAAATTCTGCATTCTGCCTGCAAAGTGCTTCAGGTTCTCCTTATGCCCTTACTAATTTCTAGTGCTTAAATTCACTTGCAAATCACAGCTCCAAGGAGGCAGAAAAGACCACAAAACACTCTGTCATTTTTATACTTTCAGGAAGGGAAATTATCATAAGATACATGAATAAAGTTAAGCAATCGATCCATTCCTAAAATCTGGTTTGGCAGCTTGGCTCAGGAAATTTGCACAAAGCTGATCATTTTTATTTTTACACAGCCATGTTCAGGCAGGTGCTTTGTCAAAGGATCTGCACAACATAGAGAAACACTGAATTAATTTTGCTGTGATAAAATTATATACACAGTCATAATGGAAAGCTTGTGAGTTTAAGTGTTTCTCAGAACTCAAGTGTTGAACTATTCAACATTGAATTGATTAGAATTTATACATACTTATATGTGAGACTCTGGCACAGGGTACCCAGAGAAGCTGTGGCTGCCCCATCCCTGGCAGCATTCAAGGCCATGTTGGACACAGGGGCTTGGAGCAGCCTGCTCTAGTGGAAGGTGTCCCTGACCATGGTAGGGGTTGGAACTGGATGAGCTTTAAGGTCCCTTCCAACCCAAACCATTTTGTGATTCTATATACTCAAAGCTCAAGATTTCATTCTACTTAACATTATGAGAAATGAGGAGAGGACAGCAGAGTACCCTTCTGGGACCCCACATATCTTCTTGATTAAAAGCTTGACAAAAGGTTTCTAAAGTGTAAATAAAGTCCTTACTAATACTGGTGGGTCTTAGGCTTTTAAATAGATGATTAATTTAATGCTAATAAACACAACTGAGCACAGTCTCATTTAGTTCACATGGTTGTGTCTCACCAACCTGACAGTGGGGCACTACAAGCTGAACTGCCCTTGTCTGCACAACAAAGACAGGGTCCTTCAGCTAATAAGGGCTGATAGAAGCCTCTATACATTTCACTCCCCTTTCAACTCCATAAGCCTGAAAATTCAATTAGAATTTGCACTCATGCTACACTGCTCTTACTGTCACAGATAGGACCTCTATGAGATCTTTTAATTAAGCAGCAAATGAAGCCTGACATAACCTTTGACTCAGCTGTGGAACAGGATGCAAAGAGATGGCTGTGTCACTGGTAACGTGTTTTGATTTCTCCCCAGTGTTCCCTGCTCAGCCCCTATACATGGATCATGTGTTAATGCTGGAGGGTCTGAACAAGGCCTGGGAAGACCAAAAGAGCACCAACATCATCCCAGAAGTTTTAGCAGGGTATTCTGAAACATTGAAATTGCAGAGCCTCTCCAGCATCAGTGGCAGTAACTAAAGCTGGTTAAGTGTCTCCAGCTGTGAACTGACTCTTATGAAGAGAAGAGCCATAAAAGCCTTATCTAGGGCAGCTAAGTGTAAGAAAGTCACAGAGCCTGAAAGCCCTCCTATCATTTCTCTTTACCAGCAGTCATGACTACTTTTCAGATAACTCAGTCCACTTCATTTTACACTACTTGCCAGCTGAAACTTGAATACACAGATCTGCAAACTCAGCCCAGAAAGACTTACAGTTAGCCCAGCTTTGAAGGGAGCAAATATATCAGATAACTTGTTTTTAAAGGTCAGAGAGGAATTGGCAGAGATAAGAAACAGCTTCTCCTTCCCCTCCTCTAAACAAAAGGAAGATTAGACTTGCACTTACCCAGATAAAAATGAGCTGCAGAAATACAGATAAAAATGCTTTCTACCAGTTATTTTTCCCAGCATCAACCAAATGATGAGGCTTGAATCCTCCCCCCACCCAAAAAAATAAAGAAATAAAAATCACTGTTCACTACAAAAGGTTGCTAAAATTAAAAGCTGGAAATTGTTATCTTGTTTGACCCTTTTGTTCACAGAACTAATTCCATACAAAGCAAGCAATCCATGAAACATAAGGCTGCGATGCAAACATGGCTTTTACCAGACAATTTTTGGCACTTTTTCCTAACCCATCAGAAACAATGCCTAAACCATCATTTAATATTCTAATGGATGCCTTTCACTGCAGCAGCATTTTCTCTCTTTCTTGCTGTAGCTTAGTCAGGTAATCCTTGCTAAGCACTTGGAAATTCTTTGCTGTTTTGCTTCTCCACTAAGACAGAGCAGAAATTTATCTTAGTGGGTTACTCAGTGAAAAGAGCATTGAAAAATTACTACTTTGAGCTAAAAAGAAGTTTGGAGTTTGGCTGGGTTCCCCTATGCTGCCCTTCTTAAATTATTTTGGAAGAGAACACAAAGCAATGGGTTTGAATAATTCTAGTCCAGAAAATAAACAGTTTATGTGACACAATTTATAGCAAACCTCTAAAACTAGTTTCTTCTACACTACAGAATAGGACACATATGAGTAGTTCAAATAAATGATGGCACAAAAGACTAACCCCAAACTTCCTTTATTGGAATACAGGACATCACAAATAACAGGATAACAGGATTCCAGACTGGTTTGGGTTGAAAGGAACATTAAAGCCCATCCAGTACCAGCCCCCTGCCATGGGGAGGAACACCTTCAACTAGAGCAGGTTGCTCTAAGCCCCTGTGTCCAACCTGGCCTTGAACACTGCCGGGGATGGGGCAGCCACAGCTTCTCTGGACACCCTGTGCCAGCGCCTCAGCACCCTCACAGGAAAGAGCTTCTGCCTAATAATGTACTAGAAAGGAGTCAGGATGCCATTCTCCTCGCCTATTTTAGAGGATTCATACATGTAGGAAGAGATGAATCACCTATGAATGCCTCTCCACAGCTATAGAGTTCAAGTTAAGTTAGCCAAGATACAGATAGTTAAATGCGGTCAGACAAATTCCCTCCAAAGGACCTATCACATATATGAACAAGCAAAGAAACCCAAACTAAAGCACAGCATGTACAGGTGAGTGTCAGTCCTTGCAGTACCATCTGGGTCTCCTGGCTCAGAGACCAAAGCGTCAGCTACCACACTGCCTTTCCCTATTCCACCTTGGGATTCTATGCTCTTTTATGTAATACCTGAGCAGTTGTACCTCTTTACACATTCACATGCTGCTAGGGAGATCTGGCAGAAGTTTTCCTGCCATTGTATGTATTTGAACAGGCTCACTTATCACACAGGAAATGTTGGATTTTTAAAGACCTTATTTTCCTGTGTTAAACGCTGAAAAGAAGTAAAAAGTCACTACAAAATACACCAGTTTACATACAGGCCCAGGAAGAGATGGGCAGGGAGGAACTAACAATAGTCACATGCCTCTTCTTTTGTGTTTATCTGTAATAGCCCACTTACACAAAAAGGCAAACAACATTTCCAACAGTTGAGGGAAAGGTAAAAGAACACAAAACAGAGAGGGCCAGGAGATGACAGCAAAATGTTTTGCTCACAATAACAGCTTATCAGGTGTTTTGAACTTCCATTACAGCCTCTCTACCATTTCTGCTTTTCCCTCCTCAAGTATCTGGGCAAAAAGAACAGGCTTTGACAGCTGTAACAATAAAACCTACCTTCCCAAAGGGAAAAGAGAGAACAAGGAAAAAAAATTGATACACTTGAAAAATGTGTTGTCAAAATCCACAGAAGAGATTTAAGATACAAAAAAGAAGGCACATCCCTTTGTGAGCAGTGTTTTCTATAAAAAGATATACGTCACATCTTTGGAGTGTAATGAGGCTGCTTTTTTAACCCCCAGTATGACAGGAAACTAAAGGTATGCAGGGAGCTAGGGTCAGGGTTAGCCCTTATACATATCCCTCACTTGGGGGATGCAAGTTGATAGCCAGTTAGACTCTGTGTTGTAAAGAATGAGCACATATATCCCTTCACTGTGCATTACACTCTGTGCAGTTCTCCTTGGATAACACAGTGAATGAAAGCAAGGTGATGAAAGGCAAGCCTTGCCTTTGGTTGTGACCTCTGCCAAGTGTATCGTAGAATACTTAGGGTTGGAAAGGACCTTAAGATCATCCAGTTCCAACCCCTCTGCCATAAGCAGGGACACCTCACACTAGACTATGCTGCCCAAGGCTCTGTCCAACCTGGCCTTGAACACTGCCAGGGATGGAGCACACACAGCTTCTCTGGGCAACCCATTCCAGTGCCTCACCACCCTCACAGGAAACAATTCCTTTCTTATACCCAATCTAAACTTCCCCTGTTTAAATTTGAACCCATCACCACTGGTCCTATCACTACAGTCTCTAATGATGAGTCCCTCCCCAGCATCCTTATAAACCCCCTTCAGATACTGGAAGGCCGCTATGAGGTCTCCACGCAGCCTTCTCTTCCCCAGCCTGAACAGCCCCAACTTTCCCAGCCTGTCTTCATATGGGAGATGCTCCAGTCCCCTGATCATCCTCGTGGCCTCCTCTGGACTTGTTCCAACAGCTCCATGTCCTTTTTATGTTGAGGACACCAGAACTGCACACAATGCTCCAGGTGAGGGGTATGTATAAGGGCTAACCCTGACCCTAGCTGCATCTCCTCCTTACGTGGACTGTAAACTTCAACATATCTTTATTTCATTGTTTAAGTCTCCAGTGCTTATACAAGCCTGCTGTTGGCTTGCAAAGTGTCAGCATACTGAGATTCACCACAGTAACATTGTGACTGAAATAATCAGGCAACTACATTTAGGAAAACTCTTAACACTTTTGTAGTCAATGGAGAAAGATACATCTAGAGAGAAATTCTATCCCACAGTACACTGAGGCTGGATTCAGCTTCACACACTCTGGCATCTAATGATCTACAGTATTTGCACAAGTCTGAGACATCCAACATCAGCAGTAAGGAATCCCAGGCACTCCTGAGTGACAACCGGAGGGGAGCAAGATATCCTCTGACATCCCAAACTTGCCAAAACTTATCACTGCAGCTCTGAGATGGTCAAGGGAGATAAGCAGTAGCAGCAGTCACCCTTGGTCAGAACTGTGATGGATGCTCAATGGACCTCTCACAGGACCAGCTTTCCTGACTCCTGTTAGAAGCCAACAATCAAACCCCAACAGTCCTTCCCTTTCAGATAGTTTATCAGTTTATCTCCTGGTAAACACCAAACCTAGTGTAAGTACAACACCAAATTGCAGTGCTCCATTGCAGGCAGAGCATGTAAGGTGTGCCTATAGAGCCAGAAGACACAATATGTTTGCTTTCTGCTATTTTATAGATAGAATTCCCTTCTCTAAACTTCCATTTTCTGAGACACAACTGTAACACTTAATGGTCACACCAAAAATTAACTGCTCTACAAAAGTACTCTGTAGTATCGTGATGTCAATAAAAAAAAAAGTTCAATTTTACCAGAATTCCCTAGAAACCAAAATTAAACCAAAACCCAGATGCATTCTGCCTGGTTCAGAAATTTTAGAGTGGAACATTGCTTTCACTGGTACTTCTCGTACACAATTATTTGACTATGACATACAATGATCTTTCATTCCATGGCTTAGTGGTTTCTGTCCCTTCTAGGAGTCTCTAACCATGAACATCAACTATTGAGCTGTCTGAACTGTACAATGGGAAATACTCTGCCTTATAGCCAGGAATCAGCTGAGAGAAAGAAAGCAGAGAGATCTCTAAACCACAGTGTAGGCATCTTACAAATTTATTGTCAAGGCTTTTAGACACTTCGGAACCATAACTAATTCAAGTTTTTAATTTTATTAAACTGGTATTTTTACCTCTTTTTATATTCAGGGAAGAAAAAGCCTGCAATGGGACTTTCAACTTTTCCTTAGCATAAAAATATATTTTCAATCACAGGTAACAAGAAGCATCTGTACTCTGAACTGATTGTAGAGGACGAATGTTTTGAAAAGTGGACTCAAACTCACCTTGCTAAAGTTGGTTAAGGTTGAAAACCTTAAAAGTTGCTTCAGATCTAAACCACTGAAGTTAGATGACACAGTACTTTTATAGCAAAGAGCTTATGAGATGGACAGAGCACTTTCTTGGGTTGGACTTAGACTCAACATATGATTAACTCTCAGCTTGCTTCCTGAGACACTTAGTGTTGCACACAATCTGTCATCAATTAAGGTCATTATGTTTCCACATTACAGCATTTACTCATTATGGACCACCAGATAGACATGTTTGCAATAATACGGATGTATTGAACTCAAAGAGGAAATAAAATCTGTGAGGCTCTTTACAAAGGGATTATACCTTTGAATTTCACATCCAGTAACACTGTTCGTACAGCAAGTCCTTAATCCATTCTGCATTCTTTCCAACCACCAAAAAGCATGACATAGGAAGGAAAATCACCTCTGGAAGTAGAACACTTTGTAGTTAGGTTAGCCAATTTCTCTATCAATTTATGGCTTAATATAGGCATGATAGTAGTTAAAAGTTTGGCAGGAGAATCCTTTAACAAATCTATTTTAAATAGTATTCCAGGTAAATGTTTCCTTCAAAATGCATTGTATTTTTTCATGAAAGCTAGAAAAAGCGATTAAACCTTAACTGCAGCGTTTCAGTTCAGCTTTGATAGATACAGAAGCAATGGTATTCAGTTAGCAAAAAGCAAAATGGGTATATAAAAGTCAATTAATGAAAAAATACGTTTCCCTTCTGATGTTTTCTTTTTAATTTTCAGTGAATAATGGCAGCAGAGTCACTTTATTTGCCCAGATTCATAGGGGAGAGCAGCTCCTTTTAAACCTGAAAAGGAGTCCTGTTGTGCCACGGCATTTTGTCCGCTGAAAGTTCTATTAGGCATTCTGAACAGCAGTTATTACAATGTGACTGCCATAAATCCATCTGCTATTTGTACGGAGGAAGGCTGTGCAGCCATCACCTCCAACCTGAGAAGTCCTGTTTGCAGTGGTTTGATGTTCCTCACAGACTAATAGGGCCCAGTAAATCTTGATATGAGACCACAGAGAGGTATTTATGTTTGGCTTTGAGCTCAGAAAAGTTCAAGAACTTAGACCAAGCAGAGTGCTTTAGAGTAAATGCATCTTGCTTGCAAAACTATGCCTTTTGGGTTTTAAATTCATCATGGCATTTTGCTCCTATTTCTCCCACTCCTTTCCCTGCTTATATATTTTTGTTCATGCAGTACCACCTCCCTTTCTTCCCTTCCACATTAAAATAAATCCTTCTTCATGCATTTTTAGCTTCACACAGGTGACCAGAACCTTCTTACCCTAAAAGGCAAAAACTAAGCCCAGGCATTAGGGTTCACAGTACAGGGACTCAGTAAGGAACCTCCATATTCCCAGGACAGCTTCCTGAAATAACATCCATCCAGGCAAAACGAATCTGCTTAGACATAGTTTTCCTTTGCCTATTGATGTCTCCTCCTTTTCGTCCCTCCTTTCAAAGCCTACATTCAATGGCAGGAACTTTTTTGAAGCTGACTTATATATATAGGGTCTTTATATACTCAAAAGATGGCAATTACGTAGTCTTCTCCAAATACAAGCCATAAAGCTCTTCTAAGATGTGGAATTAAAGCCTATCTTTTGGAAAGCTATTAAATCTTGTGCTGAAAAGTACACACACAACACTTGAGGACCTTCATGCCTCCCAAAGCTGTTTTCATGTTTAACTTCCCTCAGCTCTAGGAAACCAAATCTTATTTCTAGGCTGTCCTCATCTTCCTTCAGGTACACCTACACATATATATCACATCTCCTTTTGAAAGGGAGGAGGACTCCTATTATCAGATTTCTCTCCTATGTGTTAGTACTTAAACTATAACCTTGGCTTTTACACTAGGAAAACTATTAAGAACAGCATTTGCATTAGTAAATATACTGATTTTCCATGCTGAGCTTAGGACGGGTTGTGAGCAGTAACTGAATGCTTCCATTTCTCCATGCTTTCAGGTATCACCAAACTGATGGGGAAGTTATATTAACACCATGTGAAGACCATATTGCTTGCACTTGTTTAAAAGCAAGGTGAGGTTTGAGGTGAAGCCACTTCTCTCATGTGAATCCTTTATTGTTCCAACACACTCATTACAGCCTGCAACTGTACCAGCTCTGTTAGATGCATATTAGATGACCATAAACCAGTAAAGTATCTCTGGGGTAACAGTGTGTAATTGTAGTATCAATGCTATGTCTGTAATTACTTACCAGGCACATAATAGGAAAAAACACTTCTTGCTTAAAAAACAACAACAGGCTTATCTTTCTATTCAGCACTGCATTATGTGTTCACAATACTCTTTGATCTCAGGATTCATGGCTAACTGCACACGCACTCAGTTGAAATACAATCATTAAAGCTGTCTTCACTCTTTTGACATTAATTTTTCATAATAGGGAGTTCAATGTCTCTGGGTGAGAAAACAAAACAACAACAACAAGATAAAAACCTCCTCACAGAAAATTAAATGCAACTGTACACACAGTACAAAACTGATCTGTTGCAGCAGAACGTGTGGCCCATTTGCACACCATTTTGCCGTATGACACCTCCACGCTGCAGCCTCAAAACTCACAAACAACCTGTCAGTCATGCTCCCTTTCTGTGACAAGGTGAAAATGGACCCCTGGGACACTTTGGAGAACCGTGTGACAGATTCAAAGGTGATCCAGCAGGTTTTAAGTTATTTGCTGGCAGATTTGGACTAAAAAAACAATATGATGGAAGCTGTACCCAGGGATGGTGTAGATGTGGCGAAAATTAGGAAAGGTATTAAGAAAATAGGACACTATTCCAAAGTTAATGCAAATAAGTGAAAATTAGTTGCTGGTTGACATCTGAAAATCAGGCCACATCTTTAGTCATGGCAATAAAGCAAAAAATCCTTTACCTATAATCATCAGCACAAAACACGATAGGTACATGACAATGCAAGAGAAGTTACAGAAATCATACATGAAATCAATGCACAATAAACATGTATCTATTAAACATAAAAGGAAATAAACCCTAGTACTCACTACTATGCATTTCACATTGAAGATAAAGAGCTGATGGCCACTCTAGTGAGAAAAAATTCCACCTAACTCATCTATGTTCAGAAAGTGATTTGCAAAGGTCTGAGGGATGCTCAGACCATGGCTTCAGGAACAAAACTAAGGACAGAATAAATCTTCATCAAGGAACCATTCTTTATTATTTTATCAGACCAAAATTGTCCTAATGTGTACAGATGCTACTAAAATATTATCCTAATCTGTGTAAATATCTAAACATTCTATAAACCATATGTGCATGATTGAATAAACACATAGATATTTACATGCTTATGTATATCTGAATGTATATCACTATTGCTGATTTATGGTTAAGCCTATTTTCTGACTTCCACTCATGAAAAGGCATGCTTTATTTTCACTTCTAATTCTTCTCACTGATACTTAATTCATTTGTGCTCTAATTCAGCTATGTTTTTATCTACAAAATCAAATGAATTAAGATTAGATGACAGGCTTGTACTCTGGTTCTAGAGCTTGTGGCCATCAGTACCTTGCAAGTCTCTGTGCTGTCTTTAATCCTTTAGGCCAGTTACAAAAGAGTCATTCACTGGTGTGTATTCAATGCCAACTATGTGAACATCAACATGTGAGCCACAATTGTGTGAGCCAAAGAGCCCAGCTCAATTAATCAGCAGTAAAAATCAACAGTATCAGCATTTGCTACCACTATTTACTATTAACACCACGCGTCAAACTATAGCAAATAGAGCTGGCTGGTTGAAACAGTACTATGACTGTGTCTGCTCAACCACTTTAGGAAGGGAAATACAGCATGAGTCTTTCTGTGCATTCAAATTGGTTATAAAATCATAGAATCATAGAATAGTTAGGGTTGGAAAGGACCTGAAGATCATCCAGTTCCATAACATCTATTGGTTTGTTTTCATTTTCAAAGGCATTGCTCAAATCAGCAAGTACATTTTTGCCAAAGGCTTCCCATTTGTCAGGGCTTTGGTGGCCTTTATGTTTTCAAATGAAGCCTCCTTGTAGCTCTTTCCCAGTTACAATGGCATTCAGCTTAAATAAAGCAAAACAGTTTGCAAAATATCAGTTTCCATCTCACAAGCCTCTGTGCCCCCCATCGTGACAAGTTAACTGATCTGGCAGTCTCAAATCTCATAAAAGTGGAGATTTATATGGGTGATTTGAGGAGCTTGTGGCCTTTAGTTTACTAATGGCCAATAGAAAGAGACATTTTCTTGAGAAGTAGTAAAACGTATGCTTTGGTTTGGAACTCAGAGATAGCTCCTTTTAAATGACAAACCCAAATTACTTTATTTATAAAGGCTATAGGAGCTATGTCAGAATGGACAGCTTTACAGCTTTTCTGATTGGCTGTAGTGTCCTTTCACAAGGTACATAGCCAAAATCTATGACATGGGCTTTGTTTTATTTTTGCTCTCACTTATATGCTGCAACACGTGAAGCAGTTGCTAATATGAGAAATAATAGAGACATGGCTAAAGAGTAATTTTGGAAAGAGGTGCTTCATGCTAGCGTAGGGACTTCTCTGAGGATGAATGCAACCTGTGGGAGACTTGTGCTGTGGCAGTTACACTCCCTAAAGAAACTAGGCACCGATGCCTAAAGGGGCTACAGGAAACCTGGAGAGGGGCTTGGGACAAGGGCCTGTAGGGACAGGACAAGTGGAATGGCTTTAACCTGCCAGAGGGGAGACTGAGCTGAGCTCTTAGTCAGAAGCTCTTTCCTGTGAGGGTGCTGAGGCGCTGGCACAGGGTGCCCAGAGAAGCTGTGGCTGCCCCATCCCTGGCAGTGTTGGAGGCCAGGTTGGACACAGGGGCTTGGAGCAACTGCTCCAGTGGAAGGGGTCTCTGCCTGTGGCAGGGGTTGGAACTTTAAGGTTCCTTCCAACACAAACCATTCTATGGATCTATAAAGAAATGCTAATGTGCCACAAATTTAGTCCCAGTAACTTTCTCCTCTGCTTATATATTCAGAACTATTATCTCCCCCTGAAAGTTTACAAAATAAATGATAGAACAGTGCATGGTATGCAGCCAGCAGTGTTGTCTGAATCTCCTCTGCCCACCCGATAGCTGTGCCTGGGATTGCTCTGACCCAGTGTAGGACCTTGCACTTGGCATGCTTAAACTTCATGAGGTTGGCATCAGCCCACTTCACAAGCATGTCAAGGTCCCTCTGGATGGCATTCCTTCCCTCCAGTGTACCCACTCAACCACACAGCTTGGTGTCATCGGCAAACTTGTTTATAATACATATAAACATTGGCCATCTTGTTTATAATCTGATTAGACCTTGAAAATCAGACTAACATTAAATACTCAGATGCACTCCTTTCTGAGATGAGCCCAGCAGAAACACTCCAAGAACATGAACCTCAAAACTGCTGTATTAAAGCATAGGAACAAAGTCACTCTGGCAGGATCATGCCCATCCTCACCCAGAGAGAAGCAGCAGGAAAAACACAGAACATCATTATGTGGCTGCTGTGTTTTCCTATAGGTCCTAAGGGCTGTCTGCAGCCACTCTAGCATCACAGGCTTCATTCATGCTTCATCCTTCTGCTTAACAATAGAAACCCTAAATACAAATACAAATGATGCTGCACTCTTGAGGAGTACATGGGTGGATGCCCTTTCCCTCAGGTAGGGTATAAATTGCCTGCTCTGAAGAAAGGTGTTTAAGGTGAACTGGTTTCGTTGTTTCTAAACACTTGCCATTATTACACACTGCTTTTCATTTGAAAGCTATAAAAACATCCCGTTTTTCATACATTTCAGACAAAACACCTCTCTGACAGAGCTAGCTGAAAGGAGCCATCTTTCAGCATGACAGTGTAATAGTGTCTTTTCATCTCAAACAGCCTCTGCTGCAGAACAGTTGTGAATTCATAATAACTTCTCTGTACAAGAGTAGAGTCCTTTCAATTCTGCACATCACCGTTGCTTGAACAGTGGATTCTTCAGTGTCAGAATTCAGAAAGTAACTCAGATACAGTTGTCCAATAAAGGTGATGCATTCAGTTCTTCTGCACATTATTACCCTGAGATTAACAATAATCTATCGTTGTTTTAAAACAAGCCGGATGGCTGAGTTGACAGAAACACGCATGCCAGTTTTAATATCCTGCATAAATAAATACTGTCAGATATGGAGATTCCTAATAGCAAATGTGTACATCAGTGAAAACACAACATGTCAAATGTCTGGTACAACCAAACAGCATTTGAAGAAAGAGTCTCTATAGTTCATTTATAAATGCAGTGCCTATCAAATACAGTGAGTCCGGTTCTTGTGGTTTCAGTAGATGTTCAGTTAAGACTCATATTATGAGATCATACCCTTGCCATCATTTGCAGAAAAAGCAGAGATATTAAAGACACCTCTATTCTTAAGATCTTATGCTTCTGTGGCAGAAAGGGTGGGTTCATGATGGTTAATATAGACCTGTTCCCTACTGAACTACCTAACAGAACAGATTTTGTCTGAGGACAAGATTTTCTGCTCCTGCCGAATTGGTATGAACATACATTACCATGTATTCATCCACCCGTATTTTTGTTATAAACCACAGAAATGCAGAATGGTTGAGGTTGGAAGGGACATCAGGCTCACTGATCCAACCTCCTCGTTCAAACAGGGCCACCTAGATCCAGCTCCTCAGGTCTTTGAAAGCCAAATGCAAAGTTAAACATACCCATAAACATTTTCAGGAATGTAGGATGTGAAAGAACACGCAGCAATTTTTCCAGGTACACTTAAACACCTGCAAATGCTTTATGTGCATCTGAACAAGGATGCATTTTGGAAGGGTTGGATAATCCAGTACCTTTCAGTTAGAACAAAACATTGTCCTCACTACTGTCAGTAGGAGACTTGTAATTAAAGGAGTCGGAACATATTTCTTATCAAATTGCCTGCATTTCTGAGTATCCAGCTCACACTATAAACATTAACTAGAAAAAGCACTTTACATACTTGGGATGAACAATATGAAATGGACATCCTGGACAAAGTAAAACAGCCAAATTGTATTAATCTAGTTGTAACTATTTGCATGCGGCTGGGATACCTTATCTCTACCTTCCTCATTTTCAGCCACTTCTGTTTGGTTTATCTCATGATTGTATACACCAGCTCTACTCCTTCCTAATGTACAGATGATCAATTGTTTCCGTGGATCAGCAAATTTCTCATTGCTTTCTTTCATGTGGCAGGTCAACAAACTTAGGACCCAGACACAGAAAGGAAATTTTAATGTTGGTTTGGAATGGGTCCATGTTGTGTAGAAACAGTCTCAGACTCATATTTTGTCTGAAGTAGTGATCCTTACTTAAACTACGCTGTTCAACATGGCAAGATACTACTGTTAAATAGGAGATGGAGAAGATTCAGAAATAGTCAGTCTAAGCAATTCTATCACCTTTTAATCAAAACCAGAATGATGAGAGTAATGAATTTAAAGCAATTGACAATAATGACCTAAACATTAAATTCCCTGACTCGCTGCACTGAACTCTCACATCTAACATGTATCATCTTGAAGCTCAGATCATTCCTCTGTGCTCTGCTCCACTGCTTCTATTTCCTTGTTTCCAAGATGGCAATATGCTTTAAAAATAACATTGTTTAGCCTTTAGCTAAGACAGCTTCAGATCACCACAACAGATGCTTTCCTGAGCCAATGAGGTGAATTCCCATCCCATTTTTCAGCTGTTGGCATTGTATTTCAGCTTCATTAAATGAAGTTTAAGTAACACAAGAAAAGCCATTCCTGAGCTATTTCATGCTCCATATAATCTTCAGTGGGCTGTTTTTCACCAGCATTGAGAGAGAAGGCAAAGGAGAAAGGAACCTGCCATTACCACAGGTAGTAGGGAATGGGAGTGCAGCCTACCAAGTCACATGTAGCAGTGCTAATAAGCCTGCAGGAGAGAAATCCAAGCCCAAATAAATAGGTGAAACATATGGAACAATGACTTAAACCAACAAAAGTGACTGTGTGTAGCAGAGAGGTTACAGTGCAGCGGGAGCTACTTTGAACAGGCATAGAGAATGCAGAAAATATTTAGAGAAAAAACAGATTTGTGATGAGATGTTTAGAGAGAAGGGAAAGAAATAAGTTGTCAACCCTTTAATAATAATAATAATAATTTCAAATTAGTAAATAAAATTCAATAATTATGTAAAACCATTAAAAATAATCCCAGAGCCCATCTAATGCTGTTGCTGCCAATACTGCTTTACTTTTCCTTGTGATATATGGAACATTGAGCTTCCTAGGCCTTACAAGTAATTTAGTAGCAACTTATTCCGAGATAAAACTTCAGGCAAGATAAATGCAAGTATTTTTTAAAATAGGAAGTGTCTTACATGACTGGTTCAAATCATAGAGAATATTAAGAAAGAACAGACAAAAGTGATCAAAACCAACCCTGCTTCCCTCTGTAAAGACACCAGAACTATGCAGTAGCACTCAATGTTTTCTTATTTTTCTGTTGAATTTTAGCCCTTCTGAGATGAGGATGTCAGGCAGTGGCCAGTAACTGTCCAGTATTACATACCATAGCTACTTGACAACACATTCATCTCAAAGATGAGCTTTCATTCTTTTGCCTAACAGCTGCCTAGCACAATGCATCTGTAATTCCTATGCTTATCCACAGTGCACACGAGGTGCTAAGAGCCCTTAAAACACTGGCAATGAAACCATTAAGACTTTTACTCTGAATTACATGTTCTCATGTAAGAAATACCAGTGCTCCAAATCAGAACAAATCTTTGAAATTGAATTTATGTACAATTTTAATATGAAAATATGATATCCTTAAAATCTTAAAAGTTTCATTTGCAGAGTGGAATGATTTCACTTCATGTTTTCATTAAATTTGTATGATTTAATATCATTGTGGTTCTCAATAGGGATTAATATTCACTATTACTACTATCTTACTACATTTTCTTGTCTATGTAATATGGTTGATGTCTTGCTACTTAACAGAGCCCTACCTGTCATTAAAAAACAATCTTACATAGCAGTAAACTAAGGTATGCATTCAGCAAGCTACATCAATGCCAAGAATGCCAGTCAGGCAGAAGTCTAATCTTGAGTCTTAGACTTAAAAGTCAAAGTCCAGGGGTTGAAAGCCTAGACTATTTTGGGTACACATGAAACAGTGCACAGTATTAAAGGCAGTTCCCCAGACAATCAAACCTATGCTAATGATCTTGTCCAGCAAAGTTGGAAGACTGTGTTGACCATTCCATTTTTCACAGTACAAAAACCAGTGTTAAGTATGAATGTTAAGTTTGAAATGTGAAAAAAAAAAAAAAAAAAAT